>JALPQI010007683.1:0-37409 GCA_025490895.1 Thaumatotibia leucotreta | reverse complement strand
AACCTATATCTAAGATTGGCCCTTGTGGCATTGTACCGAGGATGCTGGCGGCATTTCCTCGCCGTATCGCAATAGTGATGCGTTGTGCGAAGAAGTCGCCAGCTCTTCGGTCTTTAGTTGCGTCAACCAGACGTTTCGCGATCTCAGCAAACAATTTGCGTGCGCTGGGGCCCCATGAACCTAATGTTTCTACGTCAATTCATTAACGTGACTATACAAAGTAAATACCTATACCTACTTGCACCTATACACGATACCAACAAAGTGCATTCCTGTTGCTTGTGAGGTTTTGGGACTCAGAATAGGTCCCTTAGGAGGTTTTTGGAAGTTTCAGAAGAGTCGATTCTTTTAAATACGTACGTACGTTTTAGGTACCTCCGAGGAGCCACTATTATATTATATAACTACTTAGAACTATTAGGTACTACTTAAATTTATTCCAAAAAAATCCCCTAAGGGGCTTATTCTCCTTCCTAACGTCTCACAGGCAGCGGGAAACGGGATACCGCTTATTTTTCGTATAACACGTGTAATTGGTAAGAGGTAAATTATGGTTAATCTAATCGTTGACTGGTAGAGATACTTTAATTGCCTTAACTTGAATTCTGGCCGTGTGGTGACGGCAGTAAGAATACATTTGTCATCACCCCAACTCTTCCTGCGGGTGTCGTAAGAGTCGACTAAGGGATGGAAGTGTCACTGACCATTCTTTTTCATGATGGGCAGCAGCGTCATCAATGTCATAATAGTGCACACATTACTGTGATCGCCAACCCGTTTGCCCAGCGTGGCGATTATGGGCATTTAGGTACCTCCTAATGCGTCGTCTATACGCATAGTTATATAGGAGAGGCCTACGTCCAGTGGACTAACATAGGCTGATGATGAATTGATAAGTCTTTTAGATTACCAATTCCACTACCAACAGCTATGAGCTCCTTCAAGAAAGGATACATCCTATAATTCCTATATCCCAACTGAAGCATGTGAGCAAATTATACTTTCAGCAACAGATTTCCGGGTCAAACTTAAAATCATGTTACGAGTCTTTCCGGTGGACATTTTAAAAGTTAAGGGCTATGAGAGTTAATTTTCTTATTAAACCCTTATTGTCATTTAAAGGCACTCCTTTCCTATTGAATTGTATGATAAAAATCACTACTACACTCCTACCAGTAGCTTACTATTGACCACAGGAAAGAGGCGCTCTACAGTTCAGCTGAACACGCACTTTTTCTTTCCTGTGGTCGATAGTTAACAGCCTGTGGACAGGTAGTAATGATTTTTATCATACAAAGCAATGGAGAAGGAGGACATCTTAATGAAGATTAGGCTTTCATAAGAAAATCAAGCGTTATAGGCCTTAACTTTTAGATTGTCCACCGGAAAGACTCCGAACATGGGTTTGCGTTTGACCCTTCCACTCATGACAATAGTGATCCTAAAGATGGAAAGTCTATCTCGCGGCGACATACTGACATTCCAATCATGTACTAAGCATACAGGAAGTCCCATCTCCTACTTTTGACGAAGTTCATCATGCCCTAATGCGACTTAAGACAAAGGTCCCGGCATCGACGGGGTCCCGTCAGAAGTCTGGAAGCACTGTAGTGGTTCGGCTCAGTCAAAAATGTACGAACTTCTGGTAAAGATCCACCAACCAGAACAGTCCAGTTTACAAAAAAAGGCTCCATTCTAATGTACTGCTGAACCGACTGAAACCATATACGGAAAGGATCCTTGGTGAATACCAATGTGGATTCCGCAGAAACCGCAGCACACCAGATTTTTCTGCTAAAGCAGATAATGAAAGAGAAGTGGGAATACGCACAGAGTGTCCACTCATTGTTTGTGGACTTCACGAAAGCCTCTACGATATAGTGTCGAGTGTGGGCCGCGGCGCCCTTTATTCTGGGCGATAAATGATGAAGATTAATAAATAAAGGTCAGTCAGAATAGCTACCTGGTCAGTGATCACTTGCTACTACGCGAAAGTCCTTACCTTCGATTTTGGATCAATTCAAATCATTTTTCATTAACTTTTTTCATGCCGAAATGATGTAATTTCTAGATTGATCAGTTATTTCTACACAGATCAAAATATATTCACACGATATCATTACCTATGGGCACCTATCTACTACTTGCGCGTGCCCGTCAACTATACCCCATGTGTTAACTTTCTAATAGAATTTGCATGAAATAATTATAAATGGCTCTATACTGAATTTCTGATGTCCCTACTTCGTATCAATTTGTTACCACGGAAGCAGTGTCGACGCGCGCGTGGCTCGTTTCTATCATTCCGTATACGGAAGAGATGAGACGTGCTCAATAGGTTTTTTGTTAGTGCCTATTGTTGTGTTAGACACACATTCAATCTCGAAGTACCTATATTTTCGATGCCGTCTGGAGGAAGTTTTTAATTAGGTAGGTACCTAATGTACCTATCAATAGTTGTACCAACACGATCGTAACGGTGGTGGTGTTTTTATGATGAAATTGATGAATAACACTTTGATGGTCACGACATTTGACTTTATAGTTACACACTTGTGCCTATATACTCGTATAGGTACGGTAGGCTCTAATAATATGTATACGATTTTGATCGCATGCCTTTGACATACGGTCCGAAATGCATACATATTATTAGACGTGACTGTACGTGTATCAACTCATGAAAATACAAAGAAATTAACCCTAAGGCTTGGTATAAGTAAATGTGCTAAGAACATTACCAAGAGCTTTCCACGAACATATTCCCAATATTGAAAATTTCGTGTTCGGTGCATTGCTAATCATGTACCTACATTATAAAAAAATTGTTTTGTTATTCTTAACTCAATTACCCTGGAGTATCATAGAGGTACTAGCCTAGTCAGATAGTTATCTACATCACTGTGCCAGATCGTTCCGAAAGTCGGCAACTCAGCACAAACATTAGCGGCTTTGTTCGCCGTACTTAACCGCGAGCAGGGTCGCTGGTCAACGAGGTCAACAAACTTGTTATGAATACAAATGGGTCAGTAGGAGCCTGTGTTTAGCAAAGTAGTTCAACCTGAAATCAGCTCTAACTATCGTTGTTTGTAATGTACTATTACTACTACCTATTCGACCTCACTCGTCTTGTTATACTAGGAGCCAGGAGCCATTTTCGTTAACCTGCAGGTTATGGGCCCTATTAATACCTACCCAACAAAGGTCGGACTAGAACATTGTGCGTCTAGGGAGATCAGTATGATATTACTAATAAGAGTGTGTTAGAACCCGACGCCGTTGGCGGAGGGCTATTGTGTCTAATGAATGACCGGGGTTTGTAATTCGGTCACCGATCGTGATGCATACTATGTTTCTGATCACAATTGCGAGTAAAAAATTGAATTATGAGACATAATATTATCAAATGAATAACGTACTAACATTTCTATAACTCCCTAGGGAAATGCACTTTTCTATAACTCCCACGATGCAAGAAAAACAATGGCGCGCTTAAAAGGTAAATGTGATTAACTGATGGAAATATTGTTGTAGATTGGTATGAAAAATAGTACTTTACTATTATTAATTTGTTTTAACGTTCCATTCCATAGCCTAAATGTCGAAAACAAAGTCTTGATAGTTATAGCCATGTCCGTCCGGGAGATAGTGGCCTCCGTTTTAGATATCTACTTTTTGCTTGAATAAGTATCTATTAAATTAAAATAGGTATTTAGGTATAAAACAGTGAAAATTTTCCATTTTTTTTTAAATTCATAATACTTATGAGTGATTTCTGTTTGGCAACATATCTAACAGTTTTATTTTGAGATAGTATGTGTTGGTAAAAATAACACGTCATAGCTTTTATGAATTCTATGCCTAATTCGGATCGTATGTAAGCATTAAGCAGGTAATTATTTTTGAACGTATTGCATTCGTATGACAAAGTATGTAAATCATCATTGATATTAGGCTGTTATGCTGTTAACACTGTAATTAATTAGCAAAGATAAGCATATGAATTGCTTATCTTTGCTATTAGGTATGCCTAAGCAGTACAAGCACCTATCTAATCTTAATTAAGTACTTAGGTAAGTTGGTAGATACTAAACACGATTTTACCTGGGATAACTGGGCAGGAGTTATAGGGATTTGATATCGATTAAAAAAGGTGTCGATATAATTATAATAAAAGATGTGCTTATTGAACATTCTCGATTACAGTACAGTGGTTCGATGTCTCTTGTATGCAGATGTCATTTTAATCAAAATGACAATTTAAATATTGATATTTTAATATTAATTGTATATTTTAAAAACTATGTTTAAAATAAACGCGTAACTACCCGTTATAAATTTATTTTTATTTTAATTTAAGAGTAAAAGTACCAAATTTATTTATGCCGAATAACATTTTGTTGTTGGTCATTCACAGTAACATCGATATATTTTTAGTCGATAAAATATTTTGCTACATCACTTTCCTATAAATGCCCCGAGTTATCCCAGGTAGATTAATTTTGGTTAGTAGGTAGGTACCACCTTACCTGCAAATATGTTTTGCAAAGTCATAGAAATTCGCTTGGCACTTTAAAACTTCGCTTTTAAAAATATGATTTCGTGAGGATCTATTAATATCAGTTGAATGCGTAAATAGCGCGAACGTCGGTGCCGCGTTGTGCCGCCGTGGGCGACGCGGGAGGTCACGCTCGGACCCAGTGCTTCAATAATGATCGTTCTACTAATTCCGCTACAGAACAATTATTCTATTAGGCTACAACTATTGGAATTCAGTTTCTTCGCCTAAGGTCTTTTTAACGGGATTTGCCCAACTTTCCCGCCTTGCTTGAAGTGTAAGCCGCACAAAAATCCGATTTATAGAGCTCACAGCTGCAGTTTTCCTAGTTTATTTATAATCTTAATCTACGACAGAATATGTACAGTCGCCGCCTTAGAATAAGGAGCGAACAAGATGGTTAGGTTAGGTATAAACACCCGCCCCCCGTGGGGTGCCCACCTGGTCGTGGTGGAGGGGCTCAGTAACCGTGGACTGGTCACCCACGGTGAAGCGAAGAGGCACCCAGGGCCGGCCAGTTTTGGGCCGCCGGCTGGCCCGAGGAGGACGCTCGAAGTGGGCTCGCCGAGCCCGCTTAGGACGCGTGGAGGTGGACCGCAGAGGAAGAGGAGTGTCGGTGTTGTCGTTGCCGCTCTCCCTATCCTCTGCGGCCGAGGTGGGATCGCAGGGGGAGAGGCGTGATGGTATTACGGAGCGCCACTCTCCCTACCCCCTGCGACCTTGGCGGGGCCGTTCCGCCGTAACGGCGGAACGGCTCGGTCGGTGGGGCTGCAGAGGAAGAGGAGTGTCGGTGTTGTCGTTGCCGCTCGCCCTATCCTCTGCAGCCGAAGTGTGGTCGGCGGCATAACCACAGACCTGATATGCCGCCGGGTGCCGGGAAATCTTCCGGCACCTACGGTCTCCTTGTGGCGGTCTCGGGAGGGTCCGCCACAATGCCTCATGGAGACCGAGGAGGAAGGCGCGCCCAACTATCTGGCGCGCCCAGCGTGGAGGGTCTTCGGACACCCGCGTAGGAGCTGCCGGCAAGCAGCTGCCGCCGGCGGGGTTGCGAATGTAAGCGAGAGCGTTCTCGTAACCCCGCCAAAAAGGCGACGAGGTGGCATATGGGGGGGTTTTTTAGTGGGTATACCGTAGGCCTCATTAGCCAAACGGGAGTCCCACATAACCGCTCGGGTCCCCTCCCGCACCCGGGCGGTATGCGTAAAGCATTTCTCCCCCCTTAAACAAAAAAAAAAAAAAAGGTATAAACACCCGAACTCTAGGTACTCTATTGTCAAGCCATAATATTTATAAGCTTCTGGAATACCAGAAACTTATAAATATGACAAAGAAGAATAAATAAGTATTGTATGGTATTGTTATTTCAATAATTGTAAGAATAAATAAATACTATTGTATGTAGGTACAGGTATGGTACTGTTATTTCAATAATCGTGAATTTAATTAAACTAACTATCGGTAGGTACCTAATACCTATGGTTTGAGGGCCCCCTCCCTCGCACAAAAAAGTTTGGCTATGCCAGACCTCGGACCCACATTGAGGGACCTATTGGGTCCTTCGGGTTCTCAGATGTCGATTTTCAGCACGCTCGGACCATCAATGAAGAAAATTAAAATGGCGGCCACTTTCCATAATTTTCACATCTGATCGACATTGAGCGGTTTGAAATCCTACCTCTGCCGTTAACTCTGACGTAAACTTCGGTCATTTTTCTTTGGCATATGATATGACATATAATATTTAAATTTATAATATCTATGTATAATTGTATATATACTAGTGTTACTATTAAAAAAGATACATCTCAAAAATATTTAATAAAACAAATTGAGTTATTCCACAAAATATCATAATTTATTTTAGTAAGCACAATACTTAGCGTCATGGAAGCGAATATTTATCTGTTTTAAATTTTATATTATTTAATTACCTACCCAGTATCCAGATTTTCGGATTTCTGCTGGATCGCATGGAGAGTTATTGGATCTATTTTTGCACTCAGTGAGAAGATATAATTGGAATAGTAGACGTGCCTTTAGGAAGATACCTACGCTGTGTCTTAAAATAGCACTATGTGACGTGGTGTCTCATGTTTTGTAAGATTACTATTAAATTTAAGCGCTTAAACAGTATATAGTCTGACTAAATCGCTAGTCCTCATGTTGGTACATTTTTTACCGATATTATCTAATTGAGGTGGATTAATTTACTTATACGAGCCGGAGTAAATATCCGGACTATGTAACATAATATGGACTTAACCAACCACATATATAAAAATTTATATACTAATGTATGCAGGTCCCTATGATATGCACTGTGATAACTATTCTAGCTAGAATATCAGTTTTCTGGCCTGCTGACCTATTTGAGTTTATCGCAGACATATTAATATCTTAGGTATGTGTGTACCTACGATTCCTAAACTTTTAATAGTTTATAGGTTTGCTCTAGACACCTAGTTACTTATTTACCTACATATAGGTATCTAATACTGTAGCGGATCAATGTTATTGTCTCATTTTCTAGTGACTAGGCACAAATGCAAGGATACTTCATCAAAAAATTACCGACCAAGTGCGAGTTAGACTCGCGTGAAAAGGGTTCCGTATCTACGTTCATTATCTATTAAACTTCTTGTTTATTAAATCTGACCCAAATTGGTTGTGGTAGGTAACTAAAAAAAATATTAGGTACCAAAACTATTATTTGAAATAATACAAAATAGGTATAATTATATACCTAAAATCCTTTCAGCAAGCCCTTTAATTTGCTATAGAACATAATACAGTAGGTAATTAGGTATCCAAAACTTTTTTTTTTCTAATTTACCCCCCAAAATTAGCCCTCATATTGAAATAATAGATTACATGCCTAAGCCATTTAAGTGGGAAATGCCTCGGATAAAATGTGATCCGAGGCTTACCCATTTACCTAACGGCCAAGGTGTGTATACCTACTATTTTTCTGCTCAACGGAGCCGGCAGGCGGCAACTTAGTTTTGCGCAGCGGCCGGCAATGTGCTGTTTGCCGGCCAGAGGGCAGAAAATTCATTTTCTCCTCAATATCTCCTAAAGACTTTTTTCGCCCTTTGATACGAGCGGGTAAAAATGCATTTTAATCATTAGTGAGTAAAGTAATGACTTTGAAAGTAGGAGTAGTCAAACGTGTGACACGTAACAAAACGTAGAAAGCTCATTAATGAGTCGTTCCACATGAATTATAATGAAATAAATTGTTTGAAATTTAGTAAAAAAATATATTATTTTAATTCATAAGCCCTAAAATTCCATTAAGTACCTTTGATTTAGTGAAAATGATAATGTTTTCTAGTCAAGACGGAATTACATAACGCAGAAATGTCAACGTTGTCAATTTCACAGACTCTAACACGCGCATTAAAATAATTATAACTACCTTTTTTGAGTTTCCTCGCTATAGTGAGGAGAAAAGTTTTGTATTACATAGGTGCAAAGATGTACCTATTTTACTTCTTGTATGTTAAAACACTCGCTACGCTCAGGATTATATTTTAGAACCACGAGCGAAGCGCAACTATAGAATCCTTTCGCTTGCTCGTGTTTCAGTTTCATACTCGCGGGTAAAATACAACTTTGCACCCGTGAATAATGTTAGGACGATAAAGTCGTGTAACCATATTTATGGCACTTTGACCGATTTGATATCTTTGACGTTGACTGCTCACGCTGATACTTAAAGTCTCCAAACCAACTTTGGCAGTAGTAGTAGGAACAAAAAGCTATATGCGTTTTTTATTAGTGATTATCATTAAGGTAAGAGACGGTATGATTATCTCTATCTGTGCCTCACGTGATTAAGACCCTAGACAAACTATAATACAGGGTGATTACGGGGTCGTGATCCCAACTGTGAAAAACGTGTTAATATGGTTTTTCTAAATAAGGTTTCCCATGGAACAAATAGGAATATCACGAAAAAAAAATTACTGATTTCATACCGACCGGTGCGGAACTGTTCATAACTTCCAGTCTCGTTTCATAATTATGTAAACACATTTGCAAGAAATTAGTATCGAGAAATGTATACATATTAATGAACTAGAACTTAACTAGTCGTAAAAAAGTACGTTTCTTCATAGAGGTCCGATGGGAAACATTGTTCAGAAAGACCATCTTAACACAGTTTTCAGTTGGGATCACGACCCCGTAATCACCCTGTATAATAGATTTAATGACCCGAGCAAGAATAACACATTTTCATACTTTTAGGTGTTGGTAGGTAAGTTCATTGTAACCAATGCTTGAATATAATTTGAAAAGTAGGAAGTTTATAACATACGTAGACTGCATTAACACAAACTAACAGCCATCACTCTTAAATTATTAGTTAATGTCTTTTTGAATATAGACGGTTGTACGTGTCTCCGAGAAACTTTCGTTTTCCTTTCTTCATAGTTAATGATAATGTAGCTGGACATTTACCCAGTTCGTTTCGCATGCGCAAAGCACTTAACATGAAAATTTCTAACAAAAAAGGAAATGTAGACAGTGAAAGAGAAATTGGTAATTGAATTTGTCCAAATTGGCATCGACACATCCGATCAAGGCCAGTGAAACGATTCTGACATAAAATAAGCGATTGCACGCTTCGCGCATCACATACCTACACGTTCGCGTCACTGTTTATCTGGATAAAGTCGAAAATTGCGTTGCTCTTTGATCCCTCGTAACGAGCATATTAGAGAAAGTGTAGGTAACGCTAACGATGGACTCGCGGACACTTGACCAACATGTATTCAATAAATAATAGCTACCTACCGAAACTTTTTGATGCGGCTAAAAGCAATGCCCATCATAAGTTGACCTGTACAATTGTAACAGGTGGCTTATGATGGTCCCGTTTTATCTATTTATCGTGCTACGCGTCACTTTCGCACTTACATATTTGTTAGAACCTGATGGCAACAACGACAAACGATTAAACACGGTACCATCATAAGCCTACTGGTTTGTTTAATAATCGGGGATACATCTTTATACTGGTTGTTCTGGGATAAAATGGCTGTTAAGTGTTGTAAATATCGACCCAGGTGTCCCACACCCACAAATCATACCTACAACGGCGCAGCCGCAAATTATTCTGTTCTATGAATCACGGACTTCCGTAGAATAACTTGTTGTTTGCACGCAACTAATCTTACTCTCGTCACACTACTTTCTTAAGACATTAAAGTTAATGTGTTTAACATTTTGGTTTTTTAAAGTGTTTTTATTTTATACCTACATTGTATAAAAATTACAAAAATATAGAGAGAACAATTAGAGCGCTATTGGTCATGTATCACCTTTTGACCGCCATCCCATCCTTGTAGGGTCTAGGGTACAAATGAAAGTACGATTCCTATAGACCTGCCTGACCTATCTATATGTAAAATAAAATAATTTTCTTGAGAAATGTACGAATAAATGTACTAAGAAATAAAAATATCAATTGGTGATACATATAGCCACAACCATTACATTTATGGTCCTTCGAGCCGGATGGTACTATGTAGGTACAGTCTAGGACAAAGTTACATTACTTGTATAATCCTGCATACAGACCTTTTGTACCTATACAGGGGAGATCAGGTAAGTCTGTCCTCGACTGTCCATATTTAAAGATTGTACAATGAATATTCGATTCCCATTGAAGCTGAATGAAATGTAATAATTAAGCAATTATATTTTACGAGCGTTCGAAAAGTGCCAAATGTGAAGCCAGCGAGTAGGTTGCACGTCCGACCACGCTAGCGACCGCGCCGGAGCATTGACGTGTCGCCTGACTCACCGCGTGAATGTCTTTTCGGTTCCTCATTTGGATTTGTCATTGACTTATAATATCTGCCTCGTAATGAACACGTTTTATAGGTTTTTATCTGTTCGTAAGTACTTTTTTCATTAGCAGTATTTAGTAGTAGGACCGTTCTCGTGGGAATTGTCGCGACCGCAATGAGCAATACCGGTGTCATCACGATATAATTATGTAGCGCACTGTGTTACACACATATTATGGGTTTACTACTGTAGTTAATCAAGTGGTGCATACAAGGTGGCGAAAATCTAAGTGCATTGCCGTTGCCGGTGAGGTTTTGGGACTCATATTAGCCGTCCTCAGAGATTTATAAAAGCTGTTTGGACAATTTTCTAATTAGAATTGAATAATAATTTATTCGTAGATTTTGTAACACTTAACTAAACAAAGACACATACTATACTAACAAAACATTAATAAACAAAGCCACGAAATAATTACGCAATATACGAACTAAGTTCCAAAATAATACCATAGTATTCTACGTCCCAAAACCTCACTGGGAAAGATAATGCACTTATCTTATTCTTAGACCATTCTGTAAATATAAGTACATAATGGAAATTACGAGTAGCTCATAGTTCGGAATCCTTTAAGTTCGCGAGAGCAGAGTCGTACCTACATTACCGTTTTTTATTTTTATTTTGTATACACGGGGGTTATTGCTTTTACGTATCTCAGTCCTCGCTGCACACTGGGACCCGCCCATAGATGACGGTGCTCAAAACTCAACTTTGCAAATGTGGGTAACTAAGAGTATTTTGTATTCAAATTAAAATATATGCAAAACAGGATAGTATTGCACCTTATTGCATATAAATATCTTCTATCTTCTTTATCAATTTTCATTACGTATTTACATAATGTCAAAGGTCGAAGATTTTATACATGACCTCAGTGGTAATTATTTTCAGTACCTATCCAAAATGCAGCTGCCATAAGTATCGTATTTCGTTTCGGTGCATGGTCTGAAGAACTGGATAACACGAGATGTAAAGTAGAAGAAATTTTAACTTAAATTTGTCATCATCATCATCATCAGCCTATGATAGTCCACTACTGGACGTAGGCCTCTCCTATTAACTATACATTAGGAGGTAAATGCCCATAATCGCCACGCAGGGCAGACGGATTGGCGATCGCAGTAATGTGTCCACTATGATGACGCTGCTGCCCGTCATCAATCTTGTATCAAATAATGGTAAGTGACACTTAAATCCTTTAGTCGACTTTTACGACACCCGCAGGAGGAGTTGGGGTGGTGACAAATGTATTCTTACTGCCGTCACCACACGGCCAAAATTTGTCATGCTTAAATTAAATTCCTTTCTATTTACTAAAATACCTATCTCGAATTACCAAGTTATTCACGCCATGCAACCGTTTCGTGTATGTATAAATAGCAGATTTTTTATTCTCTTGTGCATCGTGGCAAGTTTAGTTTTCCAACTAGGCCAGCTGTCCATGCAAAATAGTTATGTATCTACCTACTATTTTAGCAAGGCAGCATGTGAAAACTTACTGCTTTAGTAAACGCGGCATGGACGAATAACTCAATATAACGCCAACCGAGATGGTCCCGTTGGCACCAAGTCAGTGTCTGTTGATGGGATCTTGGAGAAATCGGTTTTTTTTATTTATTTTGTGATTATTACTGATTGAAGTTACTGACCAGTCAATAATCTCTTTACAACGGCAGATCCCCGTTGCAGTGTTTGACATAATATATTAGCAATTACAATGATGTTAAAAGGAAACAAAATTAAATAAGTAAATAATTATTCAAAAACGATTAAAACACATGTCGGTAACAATATACTATTGTACTTAGGTACTACCATGAGCTGCCGCCGCGTTATTAACATGGTACGCCTACTGGAGGCTTAGCCAAGTTGCCAATCGCTAACGCTTAGTAGCGTATCGCAGTTTTCGCTCTCTGTCACTCTTTCATATTAGTGCGACAAAGACAGTTAGCTGCCTTTCGTTTACGATTGACGATTAAGTGTTAGCGATTGGCAACTTGTCTAAGCACCCTGGTCATTATTATGTGTGTTTTACTTACTGCACGTCCACGGCACGGGCATTTTTATGCGGACATTAAAATTTGACATTAATAATAACATTTAACAAAACAAGAAATTATTGTGTCGCGGACGCGTTTTCTTGGTAAGATATAAAATTGGCCATTAGTATGATTAGGGCAGTTTGATAAATACGCAATTTCATATTAATTATTTTGTATATTTTGGAAGACTGTTGAATAGGTACACAGTTTAAACGTTACATTAGACATTTTATAGTAAATAATTCTTATTTCAAGAAGTATACTCAACGCACATAACAGTGACTTAATCGAAACTACCTTACAATAATTAGTATTTCAAATGTTAATCCTACTAACGTTTTAAACATCGAAAACAAAAGTAAAATTATTCTAAAACAATGTTACTATTAATAATACTGAATGCTTAAATAAGATCTTATTTAATCTCTTCACATTTTAAATATGCCCATACTTAACTGACTTCTATTCTTAAACAATTACGTAGATACTTAATGCTGATATTAATTATAATCAATTAATCAATAACCTCTTAAGAGACTTAAATCTTAGCTAATGCTCGTTTGTGCTTATCAGACATTTTTTGTTTCACGAGAGGGAGCAAATCAGAATACACTTTAACTAATAGCGGTTTATAAGTTTTTACACATATAACTATAAGGTACGCTATCAACGTTATTTGATTCCAGATGTCAATAATTCGCTTAATTTATACGTGCTTGCATAAAATTAATATAAAACAAAAGAGACATCTATATCTTTGTTATTTGTTGTCACGTGTATGTATGTTTACAGTCCCTTCAATGTTTGCCTGAGGGTGTCCAAGTAGATGTTGGCATGTTTTTCCTTGAATGTCAACGCGGGTCGCAGGCGAATCGCAGTATCTCCGCAGGTGCCACCTAGCACACCTGAAGCAAGGACAGGTCAACTTTGAATTGAAACATCGTATCGACAAAAGTAAATCAAATCCTGTCAGTTTTAGCTTGCCCAAAAATATCTACCTACCCAGCGTGATTTTCTAATATTCAGATGCGCTTTAAATTGTTATGAAATGAACCCCGTATACTTGACGCGATTGCGTTTTCCTATCAACCATCGAACAGACTGGCCGCAATAAGTTTTACATGCGGATCATAAATAACGTAAATACCATAGGTACTGTACGGTTTTATCCATGAACGAAGAATCATTACTCATTAGCTTCGAAAGGGTTAGGTACATAAAAAATCTTTAGTATTTTTAGTGTACCTAATTGTGGAGCCACACAGCAACTTCTTTGTATAATTTTATTATATATAAATCTTAAGCTTCAGCTCTCAGCCATATATCCGACTTTCGGGTGAATTCACTTGAAATCAATCCGAAAGGCACGTTCTAACACACTTGTAATGTTAAAATCCAAACAACTTACCTTTATTCTTCAATTCGTTATGAATTTTATCCCTCAAACTAGTGGTAGGAGCATTAAACGCCAAGAAGGTGCCTCGTCCCCGCACGCTGTTGATTGCGCCTGGGAATTCCTTCTCAAGTGCATGTAATCCATCTTTTAAAACTTTCCCTGTTTTCTGTACATTACTCAAGAGATTCTCTTTCTGAATAACGCCAAGTACTTGCTCCAAGAGGATCAGCTTTCCCGGGTCGCCCATCCAGGTGTTGAATATTCTGTATCCCTGTGCTGGCCTGTAATCAACCGAATTTGTTTCATGGCCAATTTCAGGATGAAAAAAAAATTGCTTTGTATATTTTATGAAGCAGAAAGTCACCTTACAAATCCTCGGATAAATGTATCAAAATAAAATTATATTATATAAAAGAATAAACGGCAAACATTTATCTGCCAGAAATATTTTATTCGGGGGCGGTGAAACAGGCCCTTAGGGTGCGGCCCCACTGACGTGGAGCTGTGCAAAATTGACCAATTACATTCTTCAAATCCGAATTCGGAACACTGGGATGCAGTCTCATTGGCCGAGTTCCCAGTGGAGCCGCACCCTAATTTTTGTGGTAAGCCCGCTCGTATGCCAGACCAGGTATCCCCCTTTTCTCAGAAATCGTGTAAGTATATTACGGGAAGTTTCATAGGAATCTGTTTAGTCAAGAGTGGTTAGAACAACCTGCCCTTACAATAATTAAATATTTTATCTATATCCCCTCATCCAATTAAAATAATATACAGGGTTACTTTTTCACCGGTACAATAAATTTTCCCACATATTTGGTATCGATAATAGATTACATTTATCAAATTAAATTGACACATTTTTTTCATTTATTATTAATTTATCCTTCATGCAAATGCAAAATAATGGGCCTACTAATGATAAGACGTCAACGGGGTGCGGGACGCAGAGGGCGGCGGAAAGGGGTGAGCGACCTGCGCACGAGTTGGCAACATAGCAGTTACCTCAATCTGGGTGACTAGGTCACGGACGGTCAGTCTCACAGTTGACGTAGGTATGTGCGCGCGCGCCGCATCGTACTACCTTCAGTCGGAAATTGCTCATACGAAATGGTTCGTAGTTGTTTTCTCATTGGGGAAAATACAGTGGCAGCCCAGCGGCTATACGCTGAAGAAAGTGTGCCCCGCCTGGAAAATGCCAGTGTTATAGCTATGGCCAGCCAGGTCAACAGATTTGACCCCGTGTGACTGTTTTTGTGGGGTGAGGGTAGGCCCAAAATTAAAAAGACTTAAAAAATCTAATAATAGTGCATTTGATGAACTTAAAAGTGAGAACTACAGACTTGTGTTGGGAAATATCGAAGGAAACATTCAAAAACGGGCAAGAGTGTGTTTAGATAACCACGGCCAACATTTTGAACACTTGCTTAAGTATGTGAATTAATTAATTAGTATGAGAAATGGACTCCATTAATCAGGTATGTTTTTTTTATTCCAATCATTGTGCATAAAGTTGATTTCAAGTGTTTAAATACGCCTCAATGAAGAAAGTTTCTGTCCTTAGTGCAAGTATGAAGGAAGATTTGAGATCAAGTAAGATTTTTTTGCCAAGTCATAATCATAAGTTGATTATCACCGCCGCTTTTCTAAGCCGCCATGCCACGTGCGATGACGTTGTAAACAAACAGTTGCCAGTTCGTGTGTTTTGCTAGTTATGTACATTGATAATGCGTAATGCGTCCAATTTTCTTATTAGGTTTGCGGATAAGTTCAAACATCGGTATTTTAGTTTTTTTGTTCTAAAGGGGGTAGTAACAAAAAATGCTAGTATTCTGTAACTTGGACTACTATTACGTATGTTGATTTTTTGTACTGGTGAAAAAGTAACCCTGCATACTTAAATCGGGGTTTATTTTTTATTGGACATCCCAATCGCAAAGAAGTTCGTGGAGAAAAAAAAAGAACGAGAAACATAAAAAGTAAGCCGCGTACTTGAACTCCGCAGTAGTGTAATATCCTCCGGTGAGCATTTTCTTACTGAACGTGACCAGGTCCGGAGGCGAGGGCAGGTCGAAGTGCTCGTGAGCCCACATCTTGCCGGTGGGTCCGCAGCCGGTCTGCACCTCGTCTATGATGAGCGCTACTCCCATCTGGAAACCCCAAGCCCCAGCTCTATGATATCATTATATTGCATTGTCATCCGACTGACGTAGGTATAGTAAACTTGGGTAAGTGAAGCAACTAAAAGCTTTAAGGTAAATGTACCATATTTCGGTATACTAAGGCACTTTTGACTTTGATTGTACGTTATTTTAAAAATACGAAAATTCTAGGTGTGTTATCATTTTTATTTTGTAGACGTGTCTTATGAGATGGATATGAGACATTATTTTGCCCCATAGCTTTTTAATTATGGATGTAATCGCAAAATTGCTAAGCCCTTCGTTTGTCCGTAATTGCGTGGTAAAATTTGGCGCATGCTTCAATTCCGTGAGTCGTTGCACATAATTGCGTGATATCTCGTAAGGTCGCATTATTCAAGTATTCTATTAAAATAATAGAATTAAAAATTATTACAATCGTGTCATAATAAGAAAAAATATCGTAATTTTGTAAGATTAGTAAATTTGACTCTTTGAAAACATTTATCCAAATTTATAATTGAAAGAACATAAATTAAATAAAAAAAAAAATTTAACGTCTTATGAAACTATTTGGGTACCTACACGTTTGGATAAAGCAATCTTCTACATAAAATATATGCATGCACTTATGCTAATAATACCAACCATATAGGATATATGTATATTGCATTTTTTAGGGTTTATTTACGTTTTAATTTTTTGCGCATGATTAATCCAAATATGAATGTTACTAACTGAGCTATAGCGTAGACCGATAGACACTATAGACAGGCATTCTGATGGGTGAACGGACGGACTTACGAACCGTCATGTTGTTACTGTAAGGGCTTCTATTCAATTAACAAACCCTAATAATCCAATAGCCCCCTTTTCCTGTAATGTTTTTTATTAATATTTGTTTATTTTTTTACTATTCCTCATATACCGGAATAACAGACATAAGAAGAAAATTCTTGTACATTATTACGGGAGTCGGAAAAAATATCTTAAATTAGAAAAATCGAGAAAACCTCTTCTTAGACTGGAAGGTAGTATAATAATTGTGAGAATAACACGGACATGTTTATCTTTTGTGCATTGTTTTTACAAATATAAGACATTTATTGTTGATACTATACTCCATTACTTCGTACTTATGACGTAACGAGCACTAACTTTGGGCTTGAAAATAACACTGAAATTGAAAAATAATCATATACCGGAATTACGTCACTGTCATCTTTAGTCATGAATATACCCATTTACAAAGTCGAAGTCAAAAGTCAAAATATTCTTTATTCAATTAGGCCCAGCAACGAGCGCTTTTGAATCGTTAAACTAAATAGCGAAATTACATCAAATTTATGAAAAAATGTAGCCCCAATTATAAATGAGTGAAGAAAACATTGATGTCTGATTTTCCGTTATTCCGTGATACTCCCGCAATTACGTTCATTGCATTTGATTTGTGAACATAATTACGGGAATCATCAAATAGACTATTTTCATTAAAATATGCTTTATATTGACATGAAAAATAATTGAAAACTTTGGTTAATAACTACAAGGCAATAGTTTTACAAATTTAGTCCAAATAAATTTATCAACATGTCAGAGAAACCTTACGAAGTTCCCACTGCCTCCTTACGCTCGCCGACTACACGATCCTATGGAACTACTGTTTGGTTAGGACTAACGGATTCGGAAGAGCCTCACTGCTTTAGAATTGATTAAGTATGTCTTGTAATTGTGTTTATCGGTTGTTTATGAGCTATAATTTATGAAGTATTTATTTAAATCATGAGTTTAATGATAGTTTCCTTACTTTACGACAAAAATCTAAATATCACGGCATAATGTACTATCCTGGCATAGTGTACCTTTACCTTATACAATACATTTGCTATGAAAAATCACTCTGGCGAATATGAAACATATTTTTCACTTACTCGACTTGACAATATACCTACAAAATTTTAGCTCAATTGATAACCGGGAAGCGGATCGTCCGCGATTAACCCGTAAGTCATTCATTACCACCATACAAAAATATCGGGAGAGATGAAACTAAATAAAAACAAGCGAAATAAGCGCTTGCTCCACTTCGTCGAAATCTTTTCATTTTAACAGCTTGGATTTCGACGAAAAAATGCACAAAGCTACGGCTCTATATAGCTAGCGCTGTTTTGGTTGCGAAAATTTAAAGGCTTACCCCCTTATTCATAAACGTCTGTTAACTTAACAAGCCGCTAATAATTGTTTGTCCCTTTTGCCCTTATGGACACATTGTTAAGATTGAAAGGGACAAACAACTATTAGCGGCTTGTTAAGTTAACAAACGTTTATGAATAAGGGGGTTAGATCTTAAAAGCTGAGCCACACCAGATTCATGCACAACACGTGCACGAGCAAGTGCGTGGTTTGCGCGTTGTATTGTATGAAATGTCATAATAGACGACGTGCCTGTCGTGCGCGTAACTTGCTAAGGGTAAAAGGTAACGATAAGATATATTATAAGCAGAAAGGTTCAAATCGAGCTTAATTGACTTAATTGTAGAAATACAATACAACGTTCTATATAAGGTCCTAATTTATTAGTTGCAGATATTTTAACACATGATACTTTACATTAAAATAATTCACTTTAAATATAAATTAAGAAATCTTTTCATGTAACTTTTTTGATTTCATTTTCCTAACAAAAAAATTAATTATAATTTCGTCTAAAAAAAATCATCATGTGTGCATTATCACATGTCACAATACCACTGTCTGTCATGTCATCAAACGACACAATCCAACGGAAAATAACAACATTGACAATCAAGTATTTAAGTTATCGACGTGAAGTGGCCAGTTCCAGTTAAGTGATACGTAAAAGAGGTACGAAAATCTGTTCAAAGAGTTTTCATTTAATAATCACATAAACAGGGTGTCTTTACGTAGCAAATTTGTTTTTCCGTTTTCCCCAAAAAAACATCGTAAAAGCTATAATGTTTCACGGTTTAATATACTCCAGAGACCGAGTACTATCAGCTGTAAAAATATCTGCATCGAATAAATTAGGACCTTATATTTCCTCTGGAATGGAAGGTCAGACAATAGTAATAGTTTTCGTAAAAATGTAGGCACCAGCGACAAATTTTAATGTTTAGTTGCCACGTAGATTTAAACTTAGAATAGAATACAATTTATTTGGTGAATGATACAGATTTACAAAAAAATTACAATTCACATAAATGGCTGCCACTTAGCATGCGTCATGACTAGGGTACCACGCTGCTGATTTTCAGGGCAGGCTGAATATTCAGCGGTTTTACAACGTTTTCATTTCGTCATTGTCGTCTCAGCAAGTATTGTTACAACTGTTACAAGGGGTGACCCTAAGAGTATTTGTTAAATGTAAACCATCAGTACCAGTATCAAGTCTAGCATAAACAATGTTGTTGAGACTCGTCCTTCACGGTACTCGCGAGACGATAATGCTCATCGGCCGGGAGAATCGCCCGGCAACTTGTAACATTCCATTCAAAAATTACATAAAACTTACGCGTTTGCAGATTTTCTGTAAGTTCTGGAAGAAGGCCGGGGACGCTTCGTGGTCCCCTCCTTCAGACTGGATCGGTTCGACGATGATGCCCGCAACCGGCTTTGAGCATTTTTCGCGCTCTTCTATGATACAAGATACTTGTTCCAGGCATCTATGTAACAATAAATGACAACATGTTATTAAAAGGATGAGCCGACCAAATTACCAAATAAGACATGCCTATAAACGCGAGCATAGTTAGTATTTGTTAAGTATTTTAATATGCATAGCCAAGCAGCCTATTCGAAGAGCTCTAAGGCGAGCTTCACAAAATATAGCAACTAAACTGCTTAAATGAACGGTATAACTACTTAGGTACACATGCTATCAATTTGATCAAATGCGATGTCAACGCAGGTCATAATTCAGGTACAATGCTGAAGGGAAGGGTACTTAATTTAATACCGGAATCAAACCATTTTAGAAAGAAATGAATAGATACCGTATTTGGTACGAATTTACTGAGTGCAACCTTATGCTATAGGTAAATCAGATTAATTATGACTGTGACATGCGTTAACTCAACACAAATAAGTAATTTATTGTGTTTGCTTCGTGTGATTGGTTTGACAGATAAATATATTTTTTACTGTTAGGTGATCCAAATAATGCAGGAATTGTTCTACGTCAAGCATTGAGTAGCATTGTACGAGTAGGTACGTACATTATTATAGTGCGTACGGTCAGCAAAAAGAACTTGGTCTAACACTTTTCGACTTCCGATCCAAAATTGTTAGAACAAATTCTTATTCGACTGTACATATAAACCAGGGTGAATTAGTAATTTGGTAAGCAGTACTTATTAAAACCATGCTTTAAAATAAAGCTTGAAAAGTATTACTGCACCGAAATGTTGGCGTCATGCTTCAACTGTCAGCAAAACATGTCAACGAAGAGTTCCGATGCGGCGAGTTAAATAATATGGAAAATCATTTAAAATAAGCCTGAAAAGAATGATAAAAGAAATAAATGAGAATCATACTCACGGCGTTTCGTTTCTAATTAAGATTAAGTACTTACCTACACTCATGTAATTGGAACCCTAGGCCACTTCAGTCTAGTAAAGGTGCATTCAGACCAAACGAGCATTCGCTATTCTAACCCCCTACTCTACGAAATTCGATGGTTACGCATAACGTGATTCGTTGATTTCGTAGAGTGGGGGATAGAACAGCGAATGCTCGTTTGGTCTGAATGCACCTTAAGAGATTTCTTACAATCTGATTTATAACGCAAATTCGAAGGTTTCCGAGTGGTCTAGGGTTCCATTTGTTTCCCTACCATTCTTAAAAACTGTAACCGTCTATAGTGTAAAAACTGTAAAACAATTAAAGCCTACAACAATCCTAATCTAAATAGGTACTCTAAGATCGTATCATAAAACAGCAAATAAGTATGACCTTGGTTTCAACTCTCACCATCTATTCCATTTGTTTCCCTACCATTCTTAAAAACTGTAACTGTCGATAGTATAAAAACTGTAAAACAATTAAAGCCTACAACAATCCTAATCTAAATAGGTACTCTAAGATCGTATCATAAAACAGCAAATAAGTGTGACCTTGGTTTCAACTCTCACTCACATTTATACAAAGACTACCTACATAATCTGTTTGGTTGGATACAAAATCATGAATACTCATACACTATCTTATCTATGAGTGACATGCATCATACACTTAAAGATATGTGGTGCGAATACATTACTTAGCATCTTCTTGTTTGTTATAGGCTTCATTTTCATGGAGTGGGTACTTGTATCGCGGGAACGGGGCGACGGGCCAATCGAAGGCGGGGCAATCTATTTTATGTATCGGCTTTGACCTCGTGGTACTTAATGCGCCGAAGGTGCGCCCGTGGAAAGCTCCCTGAAAATGTATTAACACATTAATCTCCAATATCCTTGTAGGGTCAAAATAATATATGATTTAAACGCCGTTGACGATGATGCAACGAGTTCGTCCTATTTGCTGAGAACGTTTAGATGTTTAAACGACTTTTGGAGGACTTTAAAGTACTTTGGTAGTGTAGAGGTTGTATGGGTGAATCAACTTTTTTCTATCTGTTATTGCCATGGTTACGGTCGCCTGAGTCACGCTGGTTTTATGCAAAAAATTACACTTAAATTATGCAAACATGCATGTAGCACATGTTTGTAGGTGGCCCATTAAGGAACGGACTTACAAACACCAGAAAAATGCATGTTTGCATAGTTCAAATAGCATAATCTTGCATAAAACCAGCGTGACTCAGGCGACCGTAACAATGGCAATACCATACAGAAAAAAAAATATAGACCCGTATAACAATCCTCTACATTACCTACTGGTTGCTTTTCGATATATTCTGTATTTAAATGATTGACATGTAATCAACATAATAAACAAAATATAAAATATGTATCAGTCACCCTTGAGGCTCTGGCTCTGGGTCACGCTCGCCCGTCGCGTAAATATAAAATAAACGATCATTCTTCAAAGTCTACCCCTGAGTCTTCTTATTACACCTGCACCTCCCACAGTACCTACCTACTACCTACCTACTACTTACCTACCTGTCTAATTTATAGTTTCATTTACAAGACGTATGTTGTTAGTAAAATAAGATCAAAATTCTTGTATCGGGTTCTTTTACAAAAACATTAAAAGCATCAGTAACTCAATTAAATATTACTTAGTACACATTTTAAACGACCTGGCTAGTGGTTACGATTTCAGGTAATCAGCAGCGCCACAGACCCACAATTACCACCCGTGGGTTGTATAATTGGAGGCCTAGGCAACTTGGGACCCATGTCAAAGTAACGTTAAGAATCAAATTGTAAGACATCTGATACTATTTTTCATTTTGATATACCTAGTTCTAGAGTGGCGCATGGTTCCAACTATTTGAATATACAGTCTTACGTCTAGCTTTGGCCAAGGAGTGGGGTTTTCTTCCCGCGAATCGGGCAGTAAATCCCACTTAGGGCCTCCGCTAGCTGATGTGGATTACCGGAACGGACGCTCTAACCATTGTATGAACGGCGCTAACTGGTGCGGGCGCCTGCGCCAGCTAACGGCAGAGAATTACGTAAAATAAGAATCTACCTCAAAAGACATGATGGCCAAATCGGGCGATCCTGGTGCCTGATTCCACATGCAGGACTCCGTCTCCACGGGTTCAAAGTCCACCTTCCCGCCACGCTGCTTGGTGCGGTACCAGAAGAACACAGCCTTGTACGCGTTCTCGTTGGAGCAGGAGCCGCACATCATGGTGGAGGCGTGGTCCAGCCCGCGCGGCGCCACGGACAGCAGAACGTTCTTGATCTTCGATGGCCAGTCTGCGGACGGGAACACTCCGAGCGCTGGCCGGTTGATGAGGGATTTCTAATAGAACGGGAATTAATTAACATTTGCTTCAGAAGTTTATTGTAGATTATAGAACTCGTGAAAGTACTTTATCTGGCGAGTTTTGATTTTCGCCTATCATTTCAAACATTTTACGTTAGCAATATTTTATGCATACCTATTTAGATATGTCTAGTCAGTTATCATTTAAAACAACGGCAAAATAAATCGTTGGAAACTTACGCTTTGTTAAATGACAAACTACTTAAAAATACTTACAAGAGCGTGTTCGCTATCAAAAGCCCTCAGTAAGGCTGGGTGGTTGTATCCTATGGGAACGGATGATATTTGGGT
Source organism: Thaumatotibia leucotreta (assembly GCA_025490895.1). NCBI lineage: Eukaryota > Metazoa > Arthropoda > Insecta > Lepidoptera > Tortricidae > Thaumatotibia > Thaumatotibia leucotreta. Next base: position 14,159 of record JALPQI010007683.1, on the reverse strand, counting down.
AAATGCATCCAAAAACTCGTTTCCATCCACGTCTACGAAATAATTGCCAATGCATTTATCATAGTCGGCAAACAGTTGCACAGTTTGTGCTTGCTGAAATTTAATAAACGTACACAATATTAGTAATGTGACTAAAATATTGTATGTCGAATGAATAGTAGAAGACAGGTCTGAAATATTTTGGCTACTACGAATCTTATTGCGGTACGCTCCGCAATTAGCACGTAGGTACCTACCACAAGGTCGGTCACATTTCTTGTCTTATTTATTTGCGTATGGAGCTAGGTAACAAGGTAAGTTTAAGGTAATTATCAAATTAATTCCTAAATTGATTTTGCCTAACGCGTGAAGCTTAGTCGATAATAATCAATAAGAGTTCGTAATAAGTAGGTAGGTAAGTCATTATTATTAGTGACCAAAGTTAGGCTCCAAATATCTATTCGAAAGTTAAAATACTTATTTTGTACCTAAGTAAGCCTATATGACATAAGTAAGTCATAATCTCATAACATAATCATGCTTATCGCTTTGCTACATAACAACGGATTTTATCATTAGTATTGTCCTCTAAATATCTCTAGAGATAAGTTATGACATTGTTAAATGTGAATACTGACAAGAGTCCGGAACTACCTATCTGCTGGATGGGATTTTTATTTCAAACAGCAGTTTATCGTCTAATATTTTATTGTACTCAATAATTCTAAGGAAAAAAAGGATATTAAAATTAAGTTTTCGTCCGGGAAATATTAGTTTTAATATTGATTTTATAAATAATATATTGTAGCACCAATCTGAGGCTGAGCAGCCATTAAAAATCATAAAGATCACCTTCAATTCATAGCCATTTATTCAATTGAACATAAATTGAGCGCAATGAATGGAGCACAGGAACAGGACCCTTCTTCACGCATGTAAATGCGTAGATAATATAAATATTTTTATAAGTACCTACCTACGTAACGAGTTAACGGTTAAGTGCGTACGGAAAATGCAGGGTAATATAGAAAATCAATAGATATACTGTAGTAAAAAGCTAGTATATCCCCTAGGTCTAACTCATGATTTCCGCGACAGTACGTACAACATCTCACGGCGAAATATTGCTGCGCCAATGAATTACGCGAAATGAGATTTTTTCCAACTTCATAGTCAGAAAAAAACATCAATTTATCGGACGTTAATATATGACTAGCCCAGCTGAGCAAGCAACATAATTCTGACGTCAGTTGGATGGTTTGTGGAACTTCCAAAATATTTTACACATTTTTTTATTTTTTTTTTTTTTTATTTTGCATATTTTTTATTGTATAACGCATCGTAAGTTCTTTAGAAAGCCCGTGGCAGGATAAGAGAACATCTTGTGCAATCTTAAAACCTTTCTGGGCTATTTTTTTTCTGATGTATTAATTTTTGTATTTAACTGTAATTTTTATATTTGCTATTACAGAACCCTTTGAGCGAGTGTTTGACTAGCACTGAGCCGTTTTTTAATAAGTTTTGAAAATACATAATATTGGAGTTCATATTCATTGAAAATTTGGAATTGTGATTATTATTAATGTGTGACACCAATACCAAAAGCAATAGGTACTATATTGTTTTATTATATTGTTGTACTGTGTTTGTAAATCTTATAAAGCTGTTAATGCCATAACTCTCTAATCCTCACATTTATTTTCTTTTTGATGTGACTGTAACTGTATAATTGTGATTGATAATGATAAGTTGGTAATGTGACACTACACAAGAAAATAAAAACCATTTAAATAGATGTGTAATTTAGGACCTCTATCATGTCCATTAAACACAAAACGGAGATAACCTACCTGTAAACTATTAAGTTCAGCCATCAGCTCCTGAGTCTTAGGCCCAGGAACAGATGTTTTGATTGATGGATTTGAGGGTTCTTTTTGAGTTGCTGTTAACATTCCCCTGGAATCTAAAATTCAAACAAACATTACCTGGTGAGAAAGTTTGGGGACTTTAACCCTTAATTCAACAGAAATAGGGGATGGTCCATAATTTTGAATGTTGTTGAATAAAGGGTTAAATACACCTGCCTGCCTGTGCAGAAAGTCAAAATGTTGTATACAGTTTTTTGTCTTTTCCTACACATGGACTGTATACAAAAATAAGGAACCATATTGATCATCTTAAAAAAAATCCTCTGCCAACACTTTTCGCTTTCTGAATAGACTCTACATACCCAAAATTACCAAAAAACTAAAATGAGTTGAAAATCCATAGCTTTAGTAACTTTATTGTCCATGACCTGTCTTGAAAATTAATGATTTTACAAATAGAAAATACATTATTGTTACGTGTTACTGAGGTTTTTCGTGAAACTGCACGAAAAAAGTTTATTGAACCTACAAAAACAAAACAACAAAGAATTTTAGTAGTAGTAGTATACTACACTTGCCAATAAAGTTATCTGAAACCAACTCCATACTGGGGCAAATAGGTAAGCCCGAATAATTTATAACTATTTTATTCTTCAAGAAGTTACTTTAAAATTGTCAATAACATATAACTTTTTTCTATTAAGTAAATATATAACTATTATATACATACCTACACATGTTAAGCATAATTTTAATAATAACTAATGGCATACGCGTGTTCATTTAACTAGATTAATAAAATTCTAAGACCAGTGTCGGTCAGATAAAATAATTTCTTTAAATACTTTTTCTATTACGTATTTATTAAGTATTAGGTACATACCTACGGATATTAAACATATTTTGGATAAAAACCAATGGCATATGTGTTTATATACTTACGATTAATTCTAACACCGGTTTTATATAAATTATACGAAAATTTCAACGGAATATAATTATAGTGTTCGGCATCCAATTTACTTACATTTTAAAGCAGGTATTAATGCATTTTCGGTAGCCTTTACTACACGGAACATTTTTATAACTATTTTATTTCACGAGTATCGAACTTATCAACACCAATCTATTTATAATAATAGAAAATAGAAACAAGTAGGTATCCTGGAGCCCAATCGAACCCCAAGACAGAAGTCCTCAGTGCTGCCAGTGCATATCTTCCATTTGGGACGGTGAGTAATCTGAAAAAGGACGGTTTTTGCCACAAAGGGACGAAAATTACCTTGGATTTTTAAAAATCAGTTTTTAGTACATATGGTGCTACTTTTTAGCACTCGTGCGAAAAAGTGCACTTTTTATGCCTATTTCAAAACTTCTAAGGGCCATAATGTACTAAAAAACGTCGTTCGTTACATCATTTTTATCGAGCCTGACTAGTTAATTAATTATATATATTTGTTTTACTCTTGACGCCCAACCGTCCTAAAAGGGACGGTCGCCGGGAAGGGACGGTCTGGAATAAAAAGGGACGGAAAACCGTCCTATTTAGGACGATCTGGCAACACTGGAAGTCCTAATGCCAATATGTCAATATAAAATCACAGATAAAACTATGTAATCATAAAACCAATAAAAAAAACCAATGGAGAATTTTGTCGCCTGACGTCTAATACAGGCTTAACCCGCGATTGTAATGAGTTCATATTTAATATGAGTTGCCGTGTATTGATCTTCAGTGGAATACTGTTAATTTTAGAATTAAATTGAGCAAATGGCTCTCATGTGTTAATTTATATTATTAATAGATAAATAATTTATTCACATTTTTTTAAAACGGTAGTATTATTTTTAATTTTTATTTTGTTGTCTAAATTGGATAATTATTCCATTTCCATACAATAAAAATGTTCTTACTTTTACCTTTGTTGACTAATCTGTCAAGTGTCATGTGTCAAATCAAATTGTCAATACTTCATGTCAATACTTGAAACTTGAATGTTGTGTGTTGTGTTTATTCGAATTATTAATCCATTTCTCTCGTTTTAAAATAATTATCGTGATCTTAAATAAGGCTATAAGCAAGTCGTAAAATGCTAAAAAAAGTATTACTATCTACTGATGTCACGTTAGTGTGCGTTCAACATGCGCTGTCTACAGAAAAAGAAGAAATAATGGGATTGCTAATTGGAGAGGTACGCAGACACTATCCCCTTTTAAATATTGGGCTTAAGTCATACATCGCTAATTAATTAATAACCATGTTTCAGGTGCATAATAGTGGCTCGCTAGTTTCTATAGTATCTTCAGTTATTTTGCGGCGTTTGGATAAAAAGCCTGATCGTGTTGAGATCTCAGAGGAGCAGCTAGTACAGGCAACACTAAGAGCAGAAGAGCTTGCAGCTGAAGTGGGTAGGCCGCTAAGGGTAGTAGGCTGGTACCACTCTCACCCACATATTACTGTGTGGCCTTCACATGTTGGTATGTAATTTAAAAAAAAACATTAGAGCACCAACCACTTAATATTTTCACAACAATTACTGTTATCAGTGCATATGTATCCCTTTGCTGCATCAACCTTTATTATTGAGATTATCTATAATATATACAAGCTTATTATGCTCATTTAAAACCTTTACCTACAATAAAAAAACTAGAAAATCCAAAATTACTCCAAATGAACATACATAATATATATATATATATATATATATATATATCAGTGCACATGGAAAGATACCTTGTCATGACTCTTAAAATAGACCTATGTGATCTTTCATAAAGTCCATTTTAAACATTGTGATAAGGTATAGTTCGAGAAATATAAATTGAATGTTTATTTTTACTATAATGTAGGTAGACAGTTACCTTTCCGTGTGCACTTGCAATCATTTCTGTGACTATAGTGAAAAACATTTTCAATTATTTTATTAAAATGAAGATATCTCTTTAATCTAATTAAACTTTCTATTTTAGGCAACTTTATTTTTCTGTAAGCAAAAGTGATCTACCATTTTTTTATAAATGCATAACAATTGTATTTTTATTTATGATTTACAGATCTTGCAACCCAATCAATGTACCAAAGAATGGATGACAGTTTTGTTGGAATAATATTCGCTGCATTTCTTACTGATCAAAGCACTAAAGCTCCATCTGTTAGTATGCTATGACTATATACTTTTAATTTTAATAATTAAATTTAATGCTAATACATATATTTTGTTTATCATAGATACAAATTACTTGCTTTCAATCCGTTACTGATGGTTCAACACAAAGCCGAAGAGAAATTGAAATGGAAGTTGTGAACAACAATGACTCTCTTATGAAAAGCAACTTTGAGGTAAATACTTATACTTTTTAAATCATGGCAAGCCGGCCGTTTTACACAGCATCAACATAAATGCAGCATATTAATGTTTAGCAGGTAGATCTGCTCAATTAAGGACTGATTTTTCAATTGCCAGTTAACAGTATCTGTCAGATAAACGCTAGCTCTATCCTGTTTTGTTATTCCTGATGACTTTAGAAAAGGATAATTATAATTTTAACTAACAAATAAGTTTATCTGGCGATTGAAAAATCAGCCCTAAATCTGCAGGAGCAGACAACCTCAATAGAGATTTTGTTTCTGGTAGCATGAGAACTTGTTCTCTAGTAATCATTTCCTGAATATTATTACTGACTGGGCTCCTCTGCAGTTCAATTCTTTACCCATTATGACAACACATCAAAAGCTGTTACTCAGATGCCATGTCACCAAACTGTGAAACCTGAACTTGAACTTTACGCAAATGCATTTAGGTCTCTGACCCGAAAGTAATAAGATGGAATAAATTAAAATTTATACAAATTAAAATTTATACATATACCAATATTTAAGTAATTGCATCTTCAATAAAATTCATTGAAACCAGATCAATACATATAATAAAGTTAATAAATAATGGTCACCTTCCTGAAATATTCTTAAGGTGGATTCGACCCTATCCCTGCCGCTTATCTGCTAAAAGATGGCGCTACAATTGCACAAACACCATATTTTCGTCATTTTCTGCTAAACCGAAGATCAGAGTTAACATGTTTTGAGATACGCGCAAGGAGCAAAAAATCTAATGTACAAATTGATAGCAACCTGCACAAAATACTGTTCTTCTAAATCGCAATAATGCAAAAACTAGAAAATTATGTAATTTTACCCTGTAACGCACACTACTACACCTCCCGTCAGTACCCAATGTCAGTTGTACAATCATTACTCATCAATAAACTAGATGGCGCCAGTTAAAAGAACAGCTTTTCTAAATGGTCTAAGTTCTAACTAGAGGGCGCCAATTAGGATATGACTTTATATTGTATTGTATATTTGTGAAGCAAAACCAACTGCTGGTTTGGTATTAAAATCCCTACTTTTAACTGTACAGATATAACAACAGCTGTAGTAAAGAAGTTATTCCCGTACTCTTCGGGTAATACCTATCCGTCGCCGTTATGTACAACTCTTTAGAGTATTATATTTTTTGGTACAGCTATTTACTGGTAAATAAAAAAGTTATCAAAGAAAGTTACTTATGTCCCAAAACACTAGTATTTACCGCAGCGGGTCTCTATTCGCTAGGAACAATGTGGCAATATAATTACGAGTATAGATTGACCTAAGAAATTCATAGTATTATACTTGATCAACGGCACTAGCACATATCGTGCATGACAGGAACCTTGTCGCGGCTACCCGTCCCTTTTTGATTACATTGATTCAAAAGAGATGAGAAGTTGCGAGGAGGTCACAAATTGCTGCCAATATTGTTGTACAAAATGTGCTAGGGCCTCAAGTATAATAAGTAATAAAATGTGTAGGTATTTTGGGTAGTTCTATGGAGTTAGAAGATTGAAGAAATATATTCATTAGACACGTAGTAGTAGACCAAATTGAATGATCTGATGGACATTTGCTGACTTGCTTTATTACCAACTACGATACTGATGATGTACTAGTGGTTTATCGGACATTTAGATTTTAGACCTTGTTGGAGTAACATTTATATTACTAAATGTTAGCCTACATACCTACTATGTTAGTCTCCAACTAACATTTTACATTACATAATATGTAAGGATAGTGTTATCCTGTCTAAGTTTACCTACATTTTCGCCTACCATCCCATAAGATGCTAATTAGATTGTCCGATATCAATTAAAAGTAGGTTAGGTACGAGTACTTACTTAAATACAAACGCAACGAAGATTTTCCAGACACAGGCGAACAGCTGGACGCTCAATTTTCGGATGCTTTATACCATATAAACAAGGTGCTGTATTTCCGTTGTCAGAGAGGTTTCAGGAGTATTAGGATGCAGTGTAGTTAGACCCCCTAGAGTTTAATTCATGTTTCAGAAGTACCTACTACCTAGGCATGTTACAGTAGCTAATACCTACTATTTTACGCGGTTTCAACATTTTTCATCACATTTGCTTTCTAAGCGCGCCATTGCTTGTGCATATTGCAGTGGGAGTAATAGAATAGTGAAATTCCTTACGGAATACCAATATTTCGTCTCATAACATATTCTTTGTCTGCAAGTGTTATAAAAAACATTGTATGCATCACAATCGGTAAGAGGCATACCTACTAACTCGAGTCATCAAAAGCCCTCCGCCTACGGCGTCGGGCTTCTAACACTCTCGTTAGTGATACTGTACTTATCTCCCTAGATGCACAATGTACTATTATCGACCGCTCTGAAACATTTAAAAACCTTCTAGAGGGACTCTGTATTCCAACCTCACGGGAATGTAGGTATTTGTTTCTTGGCCACCTATTTAGTATAGCCGACGGCAATGGTCAAATGGTTGATAGTGGCTGTTTTCCTAGCTGTAGATGTTTGTCTGATAGCATTGCAACAGAATGTATTATTATAAATTGTTGAAGGTAGGTAGGTAGGTACTTCTTGAACCTAGTATCTACAAAACGTACTAGAGAGGGAAAGGATACTTTCAGGCACTGTGTGCTTACCATAAGCTGCCGCTGCGTTTTTAACGCGGACTTACTTTCCATCCCGCCCGTAATCGCGTCTTGGGGCGAGCCACCCGTATAGAAAGCACCTATGTAAGTCCGCGTTAATAACGCAGGGGCAGCTCATGGTACGGCTACTGGTTCCACAGGAGGCGAGTAAGGGATGATTTGTCGACTTTTTTCTCGCTCACTAAACAAAGAGTAGATATAGATCCTATGTCAGTAAAATTAACAAATATACCTATACATATATATGTAGATGATCGTTGGCTGTTCACACTGCCGCTTCCTCAGTGAGGGTTTTTAATATTTTTTTCTGACACTGGGGCGGTGATATGGCGTAAGGACCAACAAACTGTCAAAATAAATACGCGAATTGAATTTTCTATATATTTTGTGGTTTATTTATTCTTAAAACCATTACATAAGGAATAATGTTTTCTAAAATAAATAAACGTTTCCGAGTCAATTCCCATGAAATGCCTTTAGTACTTACCGTTTGGTATTCGGATTTGAAAGCTGGCTGCCAAATGGGAAATATAGTTTCCCGTCTGGTAGGATAAAATGGGACTAACTTTCCCATCTCGTATCTGGATTTGGTACAAACCTGGTTACAAACCGGTAATGATAAGTCCCGATTTAAAGCCAGTTACCTATTGGGATTTTAATCCCATTTCGAAGCTGGTTTGGTAGCCAATCTACTAAAGGATGAAATGAACAAAGTTCTAGTAATTTTGTTTAGTGTCAGTCATTTTGAGTTCCTGTTTTAGGGCCCAATCTTCAGTTCGGCGACCGATTTCTAGTCGTCATACATTTATGAAATTAATAAACTCCAAATGTAACGATCCAAATGTAATTATAACGATAATGGCGAGACATTTCGAAATTATACTTCAACTAGTCTGGTCCCGCCATTATAACGTTATAATGGCGGAACCAGGTCCTGAATTCTGTCCATATTCTGTCGATTCATATTGCATCATTTAGTACTTACTGAATTTGTACTATTTGGTACTTGTTGTAAAAAAAATTGTACTTCTTTCATTCCAAAATTATATTTGAAATAGTCTGGTTCCGCCAGATCATTTGAAGCAGACTATTTGAAATATAATTTTAAAATGGAAGAGGTACTAATTTTTTTACAAGAGGTATCAATACCAAATAGTACTAATTCAGTACTAAATAATGCAATATGAATCGACAGAATATGGACAGAATTCAGGACCTGGTCCCACCATTATAACGTTATAATGGCGGGACCAGACTGTTTGAAGTATAATTTTGAAATGGAAGAGGTATTATTTTTCCCTTGTTCCTCGTACATTACCAATTTACATTACCAGCAATGTACAAGGAAATAATATTCTTCGTTCAAAACCGGGTAATGTATAAAGAAAAACTTGTTCTTCATACATTACTAATTATTTTATCAGTTATGTACAAAGAAAAAATATTCTTCGTACAAAACCGGGTAATGTATAAAGATAAAACTTGTTCTTCGTACATTACCATTTATTTTGTAACCGTTATAATGGCGGGACCAGATCCTGAATTCGATCGATTCATATTGCATTATTTAGTACTGAATTTGCACTATTTGGTACCTGTTGTAAAAAAAATTGTACCTCTTCTATTTCAAAGTTATATTCAATCAGTCTGGTCCCGCCATTATAACGTTATAATGGCGGAACCAGATCCTGAATTCGATCAATTCATATTGCATTATTTAGTACTGAATTTGTACTATTTGGTACCTGTTGTAAAAAAAATTGTACCTCTTCCATTTCAAAATTATACTTCAAACAGTCTGGTCCCGCCATTATAACGTTATAATGGCGGAACCAGGTCCTGAATTCGATCAATTCATATTGCATTATTTAGTACTGAATTTGTACTATTTGGTACCTGTTGTAAAAAAAATTGTACCTCTTCCATTTCAAAATTATACTTCAAATAGTCTGGTCCCGCCATTATAACGTTATAATGGCGGAACCAGGTCCTGAATTCTGTCCATATTCTATCGATTCATATTGCATTATTTAGTACCAAATTTGTACTATTTGGTACCTCTTGTAAAAAAATTAGTACCTCTTCCATTTCAAAATTATTAAAAAAAAGTATGGTTCAAATGGTCTGGCGGAACCTGACTATTTCAAATATAATTTTGAAATGGAAGAGGTACCACGGACCAGGACATAGATTTTTTTACAACAGGTACCAAATAGTACAAATTCAGTACTAAATAATGCAATATGAATTGATCGAATTCAGGACCTGGTTCCGCCATTATAACGTTATAATGGCGGAACCAGACTGTTTGAAGTATAATTTTGAAATGGAAGAGGTACAGTTTTTTTACAACAGGTACCAAATAGTACAAATTCAGTACCAAATAATGCAATATGAATCGATCGAATTCAGGATCTGGTCCCGCCATTATAACGGTTACAAAATAAATGGTAATGTACGAAGAACAAGTTTTATCTTTATACATTACCCGGTTTTGTACGAAGAATATTTTTTCTTTGTACATAACTGATAAAATAATTAGTAATGTATGAAGAACAAGTTTTTCTTTATACATTACCCGGTTTTGAACGAAGAATATTATTTCCTTGTACATTGCTGGTAATGTAAATTGGTAATGTACGAGGAACAAGGGTTATTTCCCTTGTTCCCCGTCCATTACCAAGTTACATAACCAGCACTGGGAGAGGACAAATTGTTCCTACTACAAAACCGGGTTATGTAGTAGGAATTTTGTTTCCTTGAACAAAACCAACGCCATGTGCCGGTAATGTAATAGGAAAGAAAATTCCTAATACAGTACCCGGTCGGTATTGGAGTAGGAATATGAGTGCCTCGCACATAACCATCATCAAAATGATGAACAAGTAGGTTTTCTAGCAGGACCTTAGCAATCTCGTTACAAAATCAACTTTTAAGCCAACTGTTAGGGAGGAAATATTAAGATTTAGTTTAGTCCTGATTTCTGTCTGATAGATTTCTGTATACATTTTATACATGAACCGACTTATAATCAGATTCTTCAATCTACATTAATAACATTGTATACTATTTGATATAGTAATACTTTTTCGTTAATCCTTAACTTAATTTAAATGGTTCGTAGAATTAAAAAAGCCAGTGCAACATAATATTTTAGGTAGTTTAAGCTTTGCTAGGTAGTTGGAATTTGCCTCCTCTCACTACACTCTATTCTAATCGCCTTACTCATCAAATATCCTCTTAACTTAGCAAACCGCTTAGTATTGATGGCCCCTTTTGGTTTTATTAATATGTCTATAAGAGTGAAAGGGACAAACAAAACCATTTAGGTTAAGTTAAGGATTAATAAAAAAATATTACTATATCAAATAGTTTGAAGACGAAAGTCTTTAATCAGTGTGTGTTGCCAGTGATGACATACGGTACTGAAACGTGGCCGCTTACAATGGGCCTCATAAGAAGGCTCAAAGTCACCCAAAGGGCAATGGAGAGGGCTATGCTAGGAGTCTCTCTGCGTGATCGGATTAAAAATGAGACCATCCGCAGCAGAACCAAAGTAACCGAAATAGCTCTCCGAATCGCTAAACTGAAGTGGCAGTGGGCGGGGCACATTGCGCGTAGAAACCGATGGCCGTTGGGGCGGGAAGGTTCTTGAGTGGCGGCCACGTACCGGAAGGCGTAGCGTGGGTAGGCCCCCCACAAGGTGGGCCGATGACCTGGTGAAGGTCGCAGGAGTCCGCTGGATGCGGGTGGCGCAGGACCGGTCATTGTGGCAATCTTTGGGGGAGGCCTTTGTTCAGCAGTGGACGTCTTTCGGCTGATATGATGATGATGATGATGATGATATCAAATAGTATATGGAATTAATGTAGATTGAAGAAATTGATTAGAAGTCTTTGTTCATGTATAAAGTTTATACAGAAATCTATCAGACAGAAATCAGGACTAAACTAAATCTTCATATATCCTCCCTAACAGTTGGCTTAAAAGTTGGTTTTGTAACGAGATTGCTAAGGTCCTGCTAGAAAACCTGCTTGTTCATCATTTTGATGATGGTTATGTGCGAGGCACTCATATTCCTACTCCAATACCGACCGGGTACTGTATTAGGAATTTTCTTTCCTATTACATTACCGGCACATGGCGTTGGTTTTATTCAAGGAAAGAAAATTCCTACTACATAACCCGGTTTTGTAATAGGAATCATTTGTCCTCTCCCAGTGCTGGTTATGTAACTTGGTAATGGATGGGGAACAAGGGAAATTAAAATATACTAATTATTCATAGGTACACAATAACACGATAATTTTAACTGTGACTCTGCTCGGTCTGAGACGCTCATTTTGAGAGGTTACCGACAGTATGCAGCGCGCAGCGCCGTCTCACATGGTGATTGGTTGATTTGAAAAGGTAATGTCTTTGAGTGGACAGTTTGAATGAAATTATTTGAAAATATTACATGCGTAGCTAAAACTTTAGTATTGCTTTGTAAGTCTAATGACAGTAATGACTGTTGGAATATGTCAAGTGAAAAGTATATGGGTATTGTTATCTATTACATATTATAGATTGACAAGTTACACACCTATAACATACTGAATACTTTCGCTGTCCTGCAATATATGTGTACCTACACATAGTTATTTAAGCTACAGTTAGTCTCTAATACGACGACATTAGGTTCATATGATATGAATTCCATAATGAATTATACAACTCCAAAAGTAGTAAACACTCACTGAGTATTAGTTGCACAAATAATTGGGGTTTGATTGGTGGAATCTGATGTTTCAGGCTCGTGAGTTTGGTCGGTCTTAATATCCCGCCAAGCTGCTATCCTCCTGAAATTGTCACATTGGTGAATTTAATTTATTATACCTCCCTATCTGTTCTTTTTATTGAAATTAATAATAACTGACAAAGTTCGTGTCGCAATTGGCAATAGAATAAAGGTAATAATATGTATATCTACTACAGAATCATTTGAATCGTTACCTAACACAAAGATTAGCTGGCAAATTTAATGTGAGAGTAAAATGTGAGAGTGTCATAAATATAGAAGAAAAAATGTTCTAACTACTTTAAAAGCGGCTCGGGTATTCCGATAAACTCTTATCGCAGTACACGTGAGTACAGTTGTACTTATTAAATAGGTGTTTTAACTATTACGCTTCAAATTTTAAATTTTCGCTACGGCGAGATACTTACTATGTGGTGCCATGGTGAAGGAGTAACCCCGCTTCTACTCGACGCTTTTTCTTTTCCCCCCCAGATCAACGGTGTTTTCGGTACTCATTTTTATTCGTTCTGCCCATCGTTGTGGGCATGTTTATGATATCGATTTTATTCGAAACGAACACTTTTGCCTTGACTTGTGGAACAAAATTGCAAAATGTTGACTCATAGATGACATTGACTTTGCTGTGACAAATGAACAAAATATTTTGTGACCACTTACCAAAAAGTATTTTACGCGTCCATTTAAATTAAAGTCGTCAGCCTCGGTAGCCGAGTTAGTTGTGACCCTATCTATGAAGCTGGAGGTTCCGGGTTCGAATCCCAGTGAAAGCATTATTTTGTGTATTTTTTTTATCACAAATATTTGTTCCTTGATCGTGGCTATCTATGTGTTTAAGTATCTGTATGTAGTTACATGATATGTATCATCGCTTATTTCTTATTACCCACAACACAAGCCTTAATTTAAGCTTAAGATGTCCCGATATATTTATTTGTTTATTATTATTATTAATTTATAGCCACTTATTTTATTTATTACCTCTCAGATATTAATTAGTACCTATCATATTAATGTGCTCCTTTCTTCCAAACTGTTGTACAAGTTACGCTAAATGAGAATTAAAGTGAGCATCATAGTTAGATACAAAAGTAGCTACCTAACTACCTACTGGCTGTAATTCATAAAAAATACTGACCGATATATTGTATTTTGAGATCCGACCTGGCGAATCGAGGGATAAAATTTTACCGGATATTTTATTTGATAAAAACAATAACAACATACCTATTTTATGAATTACGCTTACTTTTAATAATCCATCTATTGACCGAATATATTACTAATTAGTGAGGTCATTTAACTAGCAGTTTTAAAGTGACATCTGTGATGGATATGGTTAAACTTACCTTGTCATCTGCCTCCATGTTAGTTTTCATGGATAGTATTATTCACGCACATATACAAAGGCAAAGAGCGAAATTGTATCAATTTTCAAATTGATAATTCAGAAATACTATACCACTTTTTGGACTTTTTTTTACATACGCGC
>JALPQI010007682.1:0-43414 GCA_025490895.1 Thaumatotibia leucotreta | reverse complement strand
GGTTCCTAATTTACTACAGAACCGTAAAAAGTAATTACAGCCAGAATAATTGAAAAGGCAACCATTTTAAATAATATCCGGTCGAAATATGTTTCTTTGCAGAAATAAACGGTTGGAAAGACGGACGGACAGACATACAGACCGACAGACAAACAGACATACAAACACACAGACAGACAGACAGACAGATAGACAAACAGACGGATGGACAGATGAACAGACAGACAGACATACAGACAGACAGATAGACAGACACACAGACAGATAGACAGAAAGATCGACGGATGAACAGACAAACAGACAGACAGACGGAAAGATCGACAGATGAACAGACAGACAGACGGACAGACAGACAGACAGACGGACGGAAAGATCGACAGATGAACAGACAGACAGACAGACAGACGGACAGACCGTCAGACAGACAGACAGACAGACGGACGGAAAGATCGACAGATGAACAGACAGACAGATGGACAGACCATCAGATAGACAGACAGACAAACAGACAGACAGAGGGATGAACAGATGAACAGACAGACATACATACAGACAGACAGACATTTCAAGTAATATCCGGTCGAAATATGTTTCTTTGCAGAAATAAACGGGCAGACAGACGGACGGACAGACAGACAGACAGACCGACAGACAAACAGACAGACAACGGATAGACAGATGAACAGACAGACAGACAGACAGACAGACGGACATGGCGAAAATGTAAGGGTTCCTAATTTACTACAGAACCGTAAAAAGTACTTACAGCCAGAATAATTGAAAAGGCAACAATTTTAAATAATATCCGGTCGTAATATGTTTCTTTGCAGAAATAAACAGGCAGACAGACGGACGGACAGACAGACAGACAGACCGACAGACAAAAAGACAGACAACGGATAGACAGATTAACAGACAGACAGACAGACATACAGACAGACAGACAGACGGACATGGCGAAAGTGTAAGGGTTCCTAATTTACTACAGAACCGTAAAAAGTACTTACAGCCAGAATAATTGAAAAGGCAACAATTTTAAATAATATCCGGTTGAAATATGTTTATTTGCAGAAATAAACGATTTAACAGACGGACGGACAGACATACAGACCGACAGACAAACAGACATACAAACACACAGACAGACAGACAGACAGATAGACAAACAGACGGATGGACAGATGAACAGACAGACAGACATACAGACAGACAGATAGACAGACACACAGACAGATAGACAGAAAGATCGACGGATGAACAGACAAACAGACAGACAGACGGAAAGATCGACAGATGAACAGACAGACAGACGGACAGACCGTCAGACAGACAAACAGACAGACAGAGGGATGAACAGATGAACAGACAGACATACATACAGACAGACAGACATTTCAAGTAATATCCGGTCGAAATATGTTTCTTTGCAGAAATAAACAAGCAGACAGACGGACGGACAGACATACAGACAGACAGACATACAGACAGACAAACGGACATGGCGAAAATGTAAGGGTACCTAATTTACTACAGAACCCTAAAAATATCTTACAGCCAGAATAATTGAAAAGGCAACCATTTCAAGTAATAACCGGTCGATATATGTTTCTTTGCGGAAACAAGCGGACGGACAGACGGACGTACAGATAGTCAGTCCGTTCAGATAGACAGACACACAGACAGAGAGACAAACAGACAGACAGACAGATCGGCAGATGAACAGACAGACAGACGGACAGACCGCCAGACAGATAGACTTACAAACAGACAGACAGACAGACATACAGACAGACAGACAGACAGAGGGATGGATGCAAAATGCAAGGGTTCCTAATTTACTACAGAATCCTAAAAAGTACTTACACCCAGAAAAATTGAGAAAGCAATAATTTGGAGGAAACAAACGGACGGACAGACAGACATACAGACAGACAGACAAACAGACTGACAGACAGACAAACATACAGACAGACATACAGACAGACAGGTGGATGCACATGGCGAATCTGTGACGGTTTCTAATTTACTACAGAACCCTAAGAAATACACCCAGAATAATTGTAAAAGCAATAATTTCGAATACTATCTGGTCGAAACACGTTTCTTTGCGGAAACAAATGACCGTATAGACGGACGGACAAACAATCAGACAGACAGAGAAACAAACAGACATACAGACAGACGGATGGACAGATAAACAGAAAATATACTTTCATTCGCCAAAGAAATGTTCGTTTAAATTTGAACTTTACTACGATGTTAATAGAGTTCAAGATCACAACTGCGGAAGTAACGAGCTAAGCCGAGTTTAGACCTGGGTCGCGTTTTATAAAGTTTCATTTTACAATTTCGCTGTTTGCCTCTCTAACGCACGCACATAATATATTGGCTAGAAAGAGAGACAAACGGCAAATTGTAAATTGTAACTTTATAAAACGCGACCCTGCAAGTTTTGAAAAAAAGAGTTGTAGATATTTGCCACTAATTCCTACCAATATTTGCCGTGTGGTGATGGCAGTAAGAATATATTTTGTCACCACCCCAACTCCTCCTGTGGGTGTCGTAAGAGTCGACTAAGGGATTGAAGTGTCACTGACTATTATTTGATAAAAGATTGATGATGGGCAGCAGAGTCATCATAGTGGACATACTACTGCGATCGCCAATCCGCTTGCCCAGCGTGGCGATTATGGGTATTTGCCTCCTAATGCGCCTATACGCATAGTAAATAGGAGAGGCCTACGTCCAGCAGTGGACTATCATAGGCTGATGATGATGATGATTTGCGTCTAAAAACTTACGGCAATAACTTGCAAGTGTAAACTCAGCTTTGTGTCTTTTCAAAAGGGCTTATTTCTACTCTGGCAATAAGTATTATTTTTTCTATATTTCCATAAGAGAAATTATCTCTATTGACAAAGTGGAAATAAGCCCTTTTGAGAAGACATTCCACAGTTACGATATAATGAATTCATAACAAAACAACATACGTAATTATGGGACAAAGTCATTTTGCGTCCGGCGGAATGTAGCCAGCAACGCATATTGCTAGTTGTGCTAAGCTCACCTGACGCCAATAGAACGCGACTCCAAGCATCGGGGTTCCATTAAGGGAAATAATAGGAACTGCAACTGTCTTCTTGAGCAATTCACGTATCGTACCTATCACTATGTTGACTATTCAGACGAGTGGTATGCACCCATAACTGCGTAGGTACTATTAGGAGTATGAATGCAATAAGTGCAGGTTATAGTAAGTATATATATTTATTTACCAAGGAGCCGAGCCGATATTACAAGACAGGTGCCGGTAGTAGACCAACATCGGGCGTCTTACTCCTCCGTCTTACCTCCTTCTCATTAAACTCTAAAATTAACATAGAAAGAAATATCTACTAATCAGAAAGTTCACAAACTTACCATTATAAACATAATTATTTATGTATATCATTAGACGTCAGCTTATCTTAATACTCAAAACTTAATTTTAATGATAATTAAATATAAACATTATGTCGGAAAAAACATTGACATCTCAGTCAACAACTCGTTGTCAGGTAACCAATTTCCAGGCAAGTTCCCGTCGACGGCGCTAGGAGGCGCCAGAATTGCTAGCACATATTGCATCCTTTCACTTAATTCAATTTAAACCTTTTTCATCATGCGGCTAATACCACACGTCAAACCTAAATGGCTAGTCAAATGAAATAAAAATACGAACTATATTCGCGTGGAAAAGAGAGAGCGAGTGGCGGCATGTTTACGTCATCGCGAACAGTTTAATAATGGTTCACGGAACTTTATTTTTCGTTCATCTCTAGTAACGGTAACCAGAAAAGTTTTGTTCTTTCATATAAATCATATAATGTTCTTGTCAAAACCGTTATGTCAAAGAACGGAATTTTTCCGTTCATCTTGAATATTGTGAACCAGAAATATTGTGTTCATCTACAAAACCTTTATCGTAGTTAACCGTTACTAATACGAACGGAATTAATAACGGTTAAAGAACAATATCAAATGGTTAATCGAGAACGGTTCCGATCCCTGTACTATACATAAATGTTAAATGGAAATGGCAAAAATGTAATGAACGTATTTTAATTTTAATTTAATGTATTTTTCGTATAAGGCCAAGGTCAAATATGTCATTTATTTGAATTTAGGAACTATGTAATATTTTGTTACATTTTTTTCCATTTTTATTTAATTTATAATCTGTGGGTATTAACCGTTTAATTGGGTTTTAGATTGGTTGTAATAGAGTAGTAACGTCTAGGAAATGATAATGTTTAAACATTTTCCAAATATTAAAAGGGATCCTTTACTAGTAAGGGTACTAATAATTAATGACAATTGCTTTCTAAACTCTTCAACCGGCTTAAGCCGATCGGATATCGACAGATGGGGTTACACCCTTATAAAAAAGAGTTTATTGGCTATTTATTACAAGGATCAATCACTTTTTTTTGTTGTTATTCTGTCACATCTCCTCTTTGGTCTGCCTCTGCTACTGTGGCCATCCTGTGGCTCCCAGTCCGTTAGGATTTTAGCCAAATGCGTCGGATGTATTTGGGATGACATGGACACGAAGTGGAGGTAACTGGCACTTGATGATTGGAGGAGGAAGGGGGAGGCTTTTGCCTAGCACTGGGACATCAAATAAGCAATGAAAAAAAAACTGTCACTTCACCTAGGGGACTACAGTTACATAATTTGTTAAAGAAAGTATTCGGCAAGCTTTACTATCATGATTAGTGGAAGACCCACCTTGGAAGGGCTACGTAACTGTCAAAAGTCAAAACATTCTTTATTCAATTAAGCCCAGCAACAAGCGCTTATGAATCGTTAAACTAAATGAATAATATATAACTACTTCCAGTTCGAACCCTACACTGTTCCTGGGAATAATCCAGCAAGATAGTGATATAAAGAAAGTGATTGATCCACAAACAAAATTTAGTTTGAGTTCATATGAAGAAAATAAATAAAGGTAATTAAACGGTTTAACTCACGAGTATTTGGTCATTTTGATCACTACGCGGGACATGTATCGGAGTGCTTATTAGGTCTCCATTATCACTGTGTCGCACGTAACGTACTTCTGATAAACTTAGTGCTGGATAATGGAGACCTAGGCTCTCCGAAACATGTCGCGCGTATTGACTAAAATTGTATTTTATGGGTATTATGTCTCACAATAGTTTAAATTCAAAAGATAATCATGAAATAAAACTATTTTAATTTAACAGTTTATATCGCGTATATTCATTAGATTAAAGGTCTCTGCCCACTAGACCGTAGCATACCATGACCGTAGCATGAACGTATCAGACAAAAAATATTCTTTGTATGGAAAAGTATGAGACTATGCCCACTAGGACGTTCCGTCGCCGGCCAACGCCGTCGCGTGCCATGCACGGACCGGCAAGAATTTGTCGGCGAGAATATTTTGCCGGCCCCGACACGCTACGTGCATGGCACGCTACGTTGCCGGTACGGTGTGCGCAGGCGGCGAAACGGTGAGCATACGGGTTCTATTTACATTTTTGTATCGTATTTTCAATTTTTATCCAAAACTCTCCAAATTTTTCACTTTTGATAGTGAGTAATAATTTTCTTATGGCGAAACAACGGAAACAATATAATCAGCATCGCTATTTTCTGAAAAAAAAACTTATTTAATTGATTGTAAGCCCGCAACCCGAAGATTTTCATCGAGATTGAAAAATATTACTTCGTTTCTTACAAACAAAATAATTAAAAGAAATATCAATTTTGAAACAGTCATATATATAACTTAACGAATTTATCCAGATAGATTGCACAATTTGTTTCTTTTTTATATGGTAAGAACCATGCTTTTGATGTGGCTTTCTAAAATAAATTTTATTGGTTTTAGATTTTTATTACAATATGTACACAAAATCGATATCTTTTTTTTTCGAAAAACCTATGCTCCTTAGCAGCTGCTTCATTGTTATTTAATTATTAATTATTGTTCCAAAACTATTAGAAGATGTAAAAATAATCAAACAAAACCAGTACTTGACGGAGTCACATTGACAATCATGACAAGAACATATGAACTCTCATAATATAGACAATATATTTACCAATTCCAAGAAGTTTTAGTTTAAAATCATAGATTACACTTATCAGTGTCTAGGTTACCTAGACAATGATAAGTGTCTAGGTTACCTAGACAATGATAAGTGTAATTTAATACTATAATAATATTAATGATAAATAAATAAACACATTCCGATCGCAGTTTACGATGTCTGCTCAGAAAAATAGGTGTAGAAATAAACTCCTAGGAAAATATGAAATTTTACCTTCCAATAAAATTAATATTATGTTTTCTGAGACTTCGGAGATCTTCAGGATGTGAGAGCGTAGCGTCTCCCAATGACCGATAGATGCCGCTAGCGTCTATGAAGCCGCTCCACAGCCCGTAGCGCGCCGCTGTGACGTAGTTTCCGCTCAAACAGCTTCCTGTAACCAACCAGCTCGCACCCGGCGACTCGCCGCCATTTCATTGTTGAGGAGAATGTAAAGGTTGATAAAATATTGCCACCAGGAAGGCATTATCCAGATCTCCGAAGTCTCAGAAAACATAATATTAATTTTATTGGAAGGTAAAATTTCATATTATGTGTTTCGTTCGACTTCGGAGATCTTCAGGATGTGAGACCTGTCTATTATCTCCTGGTGGCGAGTCAGCGGGTGCAGAAATGTTAGGGCTCTACTGCCCTAAACCAACCAATGAATTTTGACGTGTAGTCAATAAAATTAAGAATACATGATGCATCGCTTTGCATTCAGAGGTTAAGAATAGGCTCAAACGAGGCTTTTCGGTTGGGTTGACATGCTATTTGCATACATCTACAGAGTAGATATCCGCAGATTACATATAGGACTTACTCATCCGCAGTTTTTACACATAAGTTTCACATAACATTTTCGGTAATTTATACGAATTGACACGTCCAGAATACCGGGTTCATATTTTGATGTTATCTAATTTAGAACGGAATTTCAGAAAGGAAATAATTAAGTGAGAATTATTAGAATAATTGTCTACGTATAATACAGTACAGTGTAAGGTCATGGACTCTAAACTCGGTATTAACATTCCATATGTGGGTTTCTCTCTGATATGTCGTACAGCTGTTCAGATTAAAACTAGTATTCTTTAAGCGTTTAATCAAACAGGCACCTTGAAGGCGAAGGTTTCGCCAAATAAATACTTTACAAATAATATTAATCAGAGATTATCGTTCGCTACGCTAAATGCGATAAAATATGAGAGGATATTTTCGTTACTTGATTTGATGAGACAACTGGCAGACGATGTTATTTTTAGCGTACCACGATGACTATTTTCCATATGGGCGTACCTGTTTTTACTTTGGAGAAACGCCAACGGAACACCAGCAGACTTTTCTTTTGATCTGGTCAGTCAGCGTCGGTGTAGCAGCGTTCCGCTTACCTCAACGCATCGTGCGTTCAGTTAGGGCCAGTAGACTGAGACATACTGTGGCACGTGAACGTTTGAGGTGAGCGAACAGGTCGATGGACGGGGTACCCTAGCGGGTGAAGATCTGCTCAGTGGCCTCCGGGCGCTGGTGCCGCTCGGGGGCGCAGAGTCCCCTAGCTCGTCCGTCGACTTCCTGAAAGTACCGACCTGTAGGTATATGCACCGAACTGGTTCCGTAAGTTCTGAACCTGTAGTGCGTAGGCAATTCCCTGATGCCAATACTTTCTGCGTTGGTCGTTGTAACTAATAATCATACTAACTATCGATCTCCTCAGGTTCTCCTTAAGTTTTAAAGTGTAGTTTTTTTTTTTTTTTTTTTGGAGTCGCAGTTCAAGTTCCCTGTTGGAGACCATGCACCGGCTTCCTGTTGAGGACCGACTGAGAATGCGGTGCGTTGATCAATATACTCAGTATAGTGTTTCCTTCTTACCTCGATATGAACGTATTTTATTACGTTCTTAATTCACCATGGGAGATTCCCTCAAGAGTCCGGTTGGCAGATGAGATGGGAGCTGGCATGGGACTCTGTAATCGCCCGAAGCAGTGTTAGGGCCTGCGATAGTGCAACCAGCCTCCATGGACGCCCAAGTTCGTAAGGTTGAGTCCGTCTAGGAGCGCACGACGTTGGACGCGAGACAGGCTGTCTCGCAACCAATCATTTACCTTATTTTCCCTGCAGGACGCAAATGTTGTGGCTATGGTTTGAGTAAGGATTGTAACGTATTTCAGGTAGTATATTTGCTAACCTAGGTTGATGGGGGTCGATCTGGTAATCTGTACTACTTTTTCGACTGGATTGCTATCAGGAAATAGTCTTGATAGGTGATCAAACGTTGGTCAGACATGTATCATGTGGACGCAGTCACGGAAGCATCCAATTGTTTACTTACAAATAATATTAAGTATACTAAAACTGCCCAGGACCGGAGTCAGAGGTGAACAGTCGTGTTGGGGACCAGGACTTTCTTTGGGTCGTAGCGCTAGAGGAGTAAGTAAGTTCAGCTATTAATATGGGAGACCTTTAATCGGCTCTGGGAAAGAATAATCTGTGTAGGAATAGCACCGGGCATAGCAATACGCTTAGATAAAAACGAAGAATTTATTTTCTGTGACGAGTATACCGGTGTTTCGAGCTATCTCTCCATGGCCTCTTTCCTCGTGCAGCTGTATCTCGAGCTCGCTTACGACCGGGGGTTTTTGTCCCAAATTTGTTTATTGCCCTCGGAGAAATGGTTCGTTTTATGAGGAGGACCCCGTATAGTTGGAGAACGAGTGCGAGTAGAGAGATTATAAGAGATCTGTTTCCAAACCTTGTCAATACCACCAGTTTTCAGAAAGCAGGCCCGCGGATCTGAGTGTCTGAGGAATCCGGGGCTGGTCAAACATTTGTAGAATAATTTGAGATATTACGTTACAGATTCCATTCATTGTCGAACAGGTCTTCGGTTTGGTGCAGTGTGCACTAAGTGTTCCTGCTTCTGCTGTATTGGATCGTGGGAGACTGCAGATAGTTTTTGAATATAGATACAACGTACAGATTTCCTATATAACAATAGGACGCAGTTCCTTGTGACTCGGTCAGCCACTACAACGGATCCTCGATCGAGAACGAGGGGTTTGCAATCCCCCAGCTGCAGTAGGCATGTGTATGTCTATCAGGAACACCCGAAGCAGGAGCACCAGACTGTGGTTTGCAATGCTTCCGCTCGGCAGGCGGCGCCAGGGTGGTTGCCGGCATCAGCTTGGTTACTTACGTGATATGGGGGGGCCAAACTGACAAGAGTCGTTGGCGCTTTCGCGTTGGGCAGAGCTTCCGCCGCATGGCGAATATCGCGGGCGGTGGCGTCATCCGGCCAGTTGGCAGCCGGCAGCGAGGCGTTATCGTGGCGTCATTGTATCGGCTTGGCGGGCCACTGTAGTTGCACAATGAACTTCATCGGACCAATTGTATTCTGACTTGTAGCGCCATTGCGGTGGTCGCGTGAATGTAGCGGTTTCGTGATCGGCAGCAACATGGAGGTGGGTTATACCGCCATGCCTGGACAGCATCAGCATCGAACGGCAGCATTATTACCTGTAATGTCATCATGGTGACTATAATTTCGCGGCCAGCGGTGTCCCGTGGCACCCGGTGAGGTCAATACCGATGGTGCCGTCGCGACGACTAGTGAAGTCGGGACCGGTGTCGTGGTTGCGGCAGCCAATGAGGCGAGGACCGGTGGCACCGTTGTAGCGCCCAGTGAGGTCGGATCGGTAGCATCGTAGTGGCACCCCGTCAAAAAACGGGATCGGTGGTGCCGGCATGGCACTCAATGACGTTAGTACCTGTGGCACCCACGTGGCAAGCAGTGAGTTCAGGACGGGTGGTGCCCACGTGGCAGCTAGTGACGTCGGGGCCGGCGGCACCGACATGGCGTCAGTGAGGTCAGGGCCGGTGGTGTTCACGTGGCGTTCAGTCGCGTCGGGACCGGTGGCGGCCAGCGTCGGGACCGATGGCGTCCCCGTGACAGCTAGCGACGTCAGGCCCGGTGGCACCAACATGGCAGCCAGTGGAGTCCCCACCCCGGTGGCACCGTCGTGGCGGCCAGTGAGGTCGGGATCGGAGGCGCCCCCGTGGCGGCCAGTGAGGTCAGGATCGGTGGCGCCCAGGTGGCGGCCAGTGAGATCAGGACCGGTGGCGCCCATGTGGCGGCCAGTGAGGTCGGGATCGGTGGCGCCTAGGTGGCGGCCAGTGAGATCAGGACCGGTGGCGCCCATGTGGCGGCCAGTGAGGGCAGGATCGGTGGCGCCCAGGTGGCGGCCAGTGAGATCAGGACCGGTGGCGCCCATGTGGCGGCCAGTGAGGTCGGGATCGGAGGCGCTCCCGTGGCGGCCAGTGAGGTCAGGATCGGTGGCGCCCAGGTGGCGGCCAGTGAGATCAGGACCGGTGGCGCCCAGGTGGCGGCCAGTGAGGTCAGGACCGGTGGCGCCCACGAGGCGGCCAGTGAGGTCAGGATCGGTGGCGAACATGTAGCGGCCAGTGAGGTCAGGATCGGTGGCACCCATATGGCGGCCAATGAAGTCGGGACCGTTGGTGCCCACGTGGCAGCCAGTGAGGTCAGGATCGGTGGCACCCACATGGCGCGGTGGTGCCCACGTGGCAGCCAGTGGCGACCACGTGGCGGCCAGCGCTCACGTGGCAGCTAGTGAGGTCAGGACCGGTGGCGTCCACATGGCGCCACGTCAGTCTCATCACAACATTCGTCGCCATCCGCAGACTAGACTCCTTGGGTTAATAGAATATCATTAAGCTAACTCACCAATCGATCCGAGAGCGGAAAACGTAAAGAATACCCAGGTCCAGCTGCTGCTCGCGGCGGCGGCGGAGCGCGGGGTGGCCCCCGGCGCGCCCGGCCGCGGCGGCGACACGGCGGCGCGCGGGCCGCCCCCGGCTGGCGCCGCGCTGCCCGCGGCGACACGATGATCGCGATGCACGGTTCCTCTCGTCGGGTGCGGAGCGGCTTACGTTACCGTATGAGAAGTAACGTGATTAAAAACACGCGTTAATCGGACGATTTCCTACTTTAAAAATCTCGGAAACGCCTACGACTGAACGACGGTAACGTTTAAAACACGATCGTGGTCGAGAACGTATTTCGCCAGAAAAAGTGGGTAGATCGAAGTCGCTCTTGAAAATTGCGCGACGGACGTTATCGGTTCGAAAATACTTCGGGAACTCGATTATTAAAAATGAAATTTTAAAATTCGAATCTTAAATTTTCGTCGTAAATATTTAACGATAGACCACTTTCTTGACGATTAGCGAAACACTTCAAATGACTTCCTTAAAATAACTTTTCTGTTCGAGCAGAAGTTCCGAAATATAATTACTGGGAATTAAGTCGATCGAAAAGTTAAAGACCACGTGTCGAATTTAAATAAAAATATGCGGACCTTCGGCCAAGACGGTCGACGAAACAATGAAATGGCGGCGAGTCGCCGGGTGCGAGCTGGTTGGTTACAGGAAGCTGTTTGAGCGGAAACTACGTCACAGCGGCGCGCTACGGGCTGTGGAGCGGCTTCATAGACGCTAGCGGCATCTATCGGTCATTGGGAGACGCTACGCTCTCACATCCTGAAGATCTCCGAAGTCGAACGAAACACATAATACTAGCACAGCGATAGTAGTCTAAAGGGCGCGAAAACAATTTGCAACTGATAAAACTGTGACAATGGAACGATAACGACGGATATGAATCGCTCATACTACGGGGATGATACGTAATTACGACGCGGATGATACGTGGTTGCGACGCGGATGCAACGGTCACTAAACGGGCTTAGCACGGACATGAAACGATGTACACACGTTATAGTGGGCATAGTAGTCCGTGTCGTCTCACATTCCGTGTCTGATACGTTCATGCTACGGTCATGGTATGCTACGGTCTAGTGGGCAGAGACCTTTAACTTCATCCCGACGTTTTGAACACTTTACAGGGCTCAGTGAGTCGGATGACCTAACAAAAAGTGTCCGAAAAGTCGCGATGTAATCCAGTTAATTAGTTTTATTTCATGAGTCGAGTAACCATATCAAAAGATATTTGTACTTTCAGTCCGACGACGAAGGAAACACAGTGAAGAAAATGTTTACTTCCAAGCCTCGCCCGTCCGCCGCGCGAGCGCAGAAGTCGTCATTTACTAATGTTAAGAATGGTAAGGACTTGGCTGACACACTACCATACACACTTTTAGGTGCACGCGCCATGCTTGTGTGAGTGATATAAGCAAGGAGCGGAAATTCCATAGCGAAAATCTAAGGGCGATTGTGCACCACAATGAATTTTACTGTCCGGCAGACCGAGTTTTCATGGTCCGATATGGCATGAAAAAAAAACGCATGATTGGCTTGTGCACTTGTCCGTCTTTTTACTTGGAGGTGCGGCATAGTAGTCCGGTTTTTTACGGTTCAATTTTGTAAAATCGGACTATCGGGGACGGTAAAAGTCAGTGCAATTCCGGAAGCAGTGCACAAACATTAACATGTTTTTCATAGCTGTCATCTCGGATCGGAAATATACTGTCCGGAATAGGGAAAAGTAAAATGTCGGACGATAAAATTACGTATAGTCCACAAGCTACTATATACACTTAATGGCGTGGCATATCGGACCGTAAAAAACCGGACTACCGGACGGTAAAAGTCAGTGTAGTGCACAAACGCCCTAACTGTCAGAGGGAATTACCAAATCATTTTTATCGACTTATCGATGTTAAGGAATAATACATTACCAACTAAAAAAAACTTCTGTAACATTTGACCTGGATCAGATAAGTAACTTGAATTTCGATATTTAAATAAATCATGACTGCGTCACATATGCTATTTATGTCACCTAAGTTTTCATAAGTGACAGTTTGTGAGCCTAATACGAACAAATAAAACATGGAAGCCGCACGCCATATTAAATTGCCTTTCAAAAACGGTCCTGAATTTTAGTTGTCAAGTGTCACCCCGTCTTCAATGCATCACGGTAATGAATGTTAATATCAACCTATAAAAACTTAAACCGCCATTTAAAAATAGTTGTGATTGGCCCATCAAAGTTTTGATTGGCTATATTCTATAAACATTTGTCAAAGATGTTGCGCCGAAATATGCGCGGTGTTAAGAAAAGCGTTATGTCCTGCCCATCTTGGCACAATTGAACAATTGCTTTTGGGGGCATTTTCGAGCTGGCGTTAGACGTCCATGTTATATATGGTCGCAGTTGTGAGCACATGCGATGTCAATATAAAAGTGTTGACGCCTGACATGGTTTATTTCAATATCGAAATATAAGTTACTTATAAAAGAGGTCAAATGCTATAGAATAATCTTTTAAGTTAGTAATGGGCTATTCCGTAACATCGATAAGTCGATAAAATAATTTAGTCAATCCCTTTGACAGTTAGATTTTAACTGAGCGGTCTTTCGATACATATTTTTGTAATTTACCGTACCTTGTTCACTCCTGCTCATTTACCCAAGAATCGCCCTGTTTTAAAGTTGTCCATTGTTTCACAGAGAAACCTAAACCCTTGCCCGTGAAGCAGTACAGCAACAAGAGCAAGTCGCTGCTGAAGCCGCGAGAGCACCCCGAGATTATCAACGAGGAGGAGTTCCTGGAGGAAGACGACTTTGACCTGGACGAGGTTAGTACAACAAAAGTACCAGGAAATCATCAGTGTAGTGGAGTTCTTTGGAAACGATGACTTCTGGATGAAGTCAAAACAGCACACAAACGATCCCACAAGGGAAGCCTGAATAGTTAAAAAATAAAGAAAAATAGCAAGACAAATATACGAAAAAATATGTCAAAAAGTACCAAGAGATCATCAACATAAAGGAGTTCTATGATTGATAACAATAATTTGTACGTAGCGCAGCAGTTAGAAAATAAAAAACAGCATTTCCTAAGACCAAAGGTACCAGGAGAGCATTAACGCGTAGGAGTTGTGAACACGGCGAGGTTGGATCGCCGTTCGCATAGGAACTTAAACCCCGGCCGTGAAGCAGTACAGCAATAAGAGCAAGTCGCTGCTGAAGCTGCGCGAGCACCCCGAAATCATCAACGAGGAGTTCCTGGAGGAAGACGACTTTGACCTGGACGAGGTTAGTAACGATAACAATACAAGAAATGTGTCAAAAGTACCAGGACGTCATCAATGCAGAGGAGGTTTTGAGACACGATGAGTGAGCTGGATGAAGAGGATTGGTCAAAACAACACACAAAATTATCCCACAAGGGAAGTTGATAAGTCAAAAAACCGAAGATACACATCATCAATGCAGAGGGGATCTTTGGAATACCATGACTGAGCTGAATGAAGAGGGTTAGTCAAAAGTTCAAAACAACACAAACGATCCCATAAACGAAAAATACAAAATAATATGTCAAAAAGTACCAGGATCTCATCAACACAGGAAATATACAAAAAAATACTATGACACCATCAATGTTGAGGAGTTGAGTTGAGAGGGTTAGTCAAAACTACTCAAAACAAACACAAACGATTAGGGCGTGCCAACCGATTTTTTTGAGATTACGAGGAATAACCGGTTATTAACCGGTTTTTATGCTTTCCAAAACCGGTTTGCAATCTCTACAAACAATCCCAATGGGTTCAAATGTAGGGCCCTCGCTAATAAGTTAAGGGGGATAAAGTAGTCAAAATGTCGAAATAATACAAAAAATACGAAAAAAAGTGTCAAAAAGTACCAGGAAATGAACACAAACGTGTTTTTTGATTGATGACAATTATTTGTGATTAATTGATTATGATTATTCATGCGCAAATTTTGTTTGATAACAAACGTGCCAATGCGATTGAACTCATAGACGCAATTTATTTGTTTCATAGGATGTCGGCGAAGATTGGCGACTCGACAACGACAAACCGGCGACAACGAAGACGCAGCCGATCCGGCGGCCGGAGCGGATGGACGAGGAAGTGCCCAGCGATGAAGACAGCCACTCTGAGGACGACAGTTTGTATGACGTGAGTATACAGAGCGACACCACAACGACGAACCGGCGACAACAAAGACGCAGCCGATCCGGTGGCCGGAGAGCCACTCTGAGGACGACATTTTGTATGACGTGAGTACAGTGTGAATCTACAACATGAAAAAACAACGTATACGTATTTTTTAAATGTTTGAGGTTATATTTTACCCGGCGACATTGACATTAGTTGTATGCTTTTTACGGTGAAATGCCAAGATGTTCTGTCGCTTTGCAAGTTACCTCCTGTATTTTACTTTTTAAAGCAGGTTTCTTCCAGTAATTGGAGTCCTAGGCCTGCTAAGTAGTTATGAAATGCCATAACATATGTATCAAGTTGAGTCATCGAACCAGCTACACCGTAGGTACTTCCTGGTCCAATTTGACGTTCGTAATGTCAACATTTCACTGCAAGCTTGAGAAAAAAATAGTACATTACTATAGAGGCCGGGACGAAAGGGAATGCCGGCCGATGACATATATACGGATAGGTCTGAGGTAGGCAACCCCATATTTCCGGCCGAGGTATGTATAGTGCTTTTCTTAAACATGCAATGAAATAAACAACAAATATATCAAAGTTTTTTTTCATATGCATAGTGGCAGAATGTCATGATGCCTGTGCCACAAATTTATGTAGAATGGAATTAAAAAAGAGCACTTTGCCGGCCTAGGCCTTCAAGATTTGTATTAAATTCCATTAACGACCTATTGTCCTAGTCGCACCTGAAACGTCATACTTCACAGCTTAGTATAAGGAACATAACAACAATATTTCATTGCATGTTTTAGAAAAATCTATTTCTATCTGACAGCAACTCTAAGGCGTCAGTTTACATAGAGATGGTTCTCAATTAGACTCTTTTTTTATGAATGTTACTCGATGTCTACGGGAATCGATGAAACAATTTAAATCGATCAGGTATAACCTCCGAAATGGTCCCTTTGGCTCCAAGTCGGGGTCTGATGATGGGATCTTGGAGAATCCGGTTGAAGTCGTTTTTTTAACCGACTTCAAAAAAGGAGGAGGTTCTCAATTCGACTGAATTTTTTTGACGTGACAACGTCTTATAAATTGGTTTGCCGGGTGACACTTCAAGAAACTGCGTTACGCTCCGCTCACGTTATGCGCTCACAATGAGAGCGAGTGAGAGGCACGCGTCCCTTCCACTCGGGCATGGTTAGCCCGCCTAAGAGCGAGAGAGACAGACATAAAAAGTGAAAGTCGTTGTCACGTAAAACTTTCGCCCGTATACCGACTTTACAGGCAACCATTTTTTTTTGTTGTAGGTATGTTACCCGATATCTCCGAGAATAGTAAACCGATTTTAAAATTTCTTTTTGTGATCGAACGTGTATTACCCCGAGATGGTCCCGTTGGCACCAAGTTGCGGTCTGATGATGGGATCTTGGAGAAATCGAGGGATCTCTTCAATTGTTATAGGTACATGTATGGCGTTTTTGGTAATTTTCATTCAATTACAAGAATTTGCATTCAGAAAGTAGGATTTGAGGAAACCAATGATGGAAACAAATCGGGAATCTTGGAGAAACCGGTTGAAGTCGGTTTTTTAAATTTTTAATTTGGTGATTATTAACCTTTTTATTCAAACTTGTTTGCATAGGTGATGCCATCTTCGGACGACGTTGGTAATTTTCATTAATTTACAAGAATTTGCATTCAGAAACTAGGATTTGAGGAAACCAATGATGGAAACAAATCGGGGATCTTGCAGAAATCGGTTGAAGTCGGTTTTTTAAATTTTTAATCTGGTGGTTATTACTAAAATCGCCGTCATAATACTCATGATTCCTAAGACTAGTTTTCGCTATCTGTTATGTTTCCGAAACCTCCATACTGACTGCTTGCCCATTTCGATTGCCTTGTATGACATAACCTATCTCCCATTTAAAACTTGTCTCCATAGGTGATGCCATCTTCGGACGACGAAGACATGGACGACTGGTTCACGCTGGACATACGCGCGGAACGAGCTGGCGACTACCTACCCTGGCTGGGTGAGTAGACTTTACATTCAAACTTGTTGGCATAGGTGATGCCATCTTCAGACGAAGACATGGACGACTGGTTCACGCTGGACATACGAGCAGGCGACTACCTACCCTGGCTGGGTGAGTAGACTTTACATTCAAACTTGTTGGCATAGGTGATGCCATCTTCAGACGACGAAGACATGGACGACTGGTTCACGCTGGACATACGAGCTGGCGACTACCTACCCTGGCTGGGTGAGTAGAATTTACATTCAAACTTGTTGGCATAGGTGATGCCATCTTCAGACGAAGACATGGACGACTGGTTCACGCTAGAGCGAGCTGGCGACTACCTACCCAGGCTGGGTGAGTGGTTTACTAGAGTTTGCCCAATAAAATTACAATTAAAGGACTATGCGTCAAAATGGACCAAAAACCAACAGAGATGGGAATAGTGTCATTGAAAAGACCTGCTTATGTACTTTATTTCATTCTATAGGTGCAATGTTGAATTCCATTGGATAATTTTATATGAGTAAGGCGTTCTGCGGGTACTCTCTAAGTAAATCACCGTCGTCCACACACCAATCATCATAGTATTTACTCTGACTAAAATACAAAAATCTCCGTTTTGCAATGGAATTGAACATAGTGCCGTAGAATGAAATGAAACAAATGTAAATACCTATTTAATGACACCACTTTCAGCTCTGTTGGTTTTTGGTCCACTCTCCATACAAATCTACCCATGGTCCTTTATAGCGGGAATACCACAGAATTAGATTTGGATAGAAGAAACAAGTTCATTCATTTGTATGGCGGCCGAGCGTGTCAGATTTTGTACTGAAGTTGTTACTTGCCTATGATTTTAAATATGTCTCAGGCCCTTGAGTATTTTTTTTTTTTGTGTTGTTGCAATTAATATTACTTAAGGAGGCATTATTAATGTTTTTATTCACTTCAACTTACAAAATTTGACGCCAGAAAGCTGCAAGCTGCGATTAAAAACGGACAACACACTGCATTTCACTGAGTTCATTTGACACGCTAAGTAGATACGTTTGCTTGGTCTATGGTATATATGACATCTGTGGGGAATACAAAAAATCTTGGGATGGTCACATTTTCTAGTCTACCTTTTTCAATCTTATATTAACATTGTGTTGCGGAAATAACAGTTTTGATACTTGAATTGATACTTTGGTGAGATATAATAACTATAAATATAATTAACCGGTTAAAGTCACGTGTATTTAGTAACAATTTTGATACTAGAATATATTTTTGATTTTCTGTGATGAGAGACTTAAGGCAATACGGTTAACATATACGTTGATGTTACGTGCACTCAGTCAAAATTAATGAAAACACATACTTAATTATTTTTACACTTACAATAGATTATACCAAGGTAAGAAATATAATGCAGTCTTAATAATAGCATTTAAATTATAAATAGTTCATCCTTCTCTTTGCAAACTTGCCCCACATGTGATTTTGGTTTTATTAAAATTACCACTTAATGAAATTTCTGGGAACGTATGAGAACTAAAACTTCATCATCATCAGCCAATTGACGTCCACTGCTGGGCATAGGCCTTTACCAGGTCGTCGCTCCATCTTGTGAGGGGCCTTCCCACGCTGCGCCCTCCAGTGCGTGGTCGCCACTCGTCGAAATAAAACTTAAAAGTATCAAAAATATTAGCGCCTACCATTTTATTGTTACTTCTTAACATATTGCTTATTTTTTTAATCATAGACATAGTATACATTCAGAGATTCCGTTCTGCGATAAAATATTATATCAAAAATGTAACTTTTGACAAAACAAAAATCTAAACAGGTTTTTCGTTATAGGTGACAAAGCGCACAAACTCCTAACAGAAGAAAAGCATCGCGTGTCGTCTCGCCTCGCCGCCCTACGCCAGAGCGTGACAGCGATACAGAGCAGCGGTCGCGTACAAAGCGACCAGATAAAAGTCGCCACAGAAGCGCTGCACGAACTCGATGCTATGCTAGCCGCCGCTTGATTTATGCGAGCCTAGTACTTCATACGGCAAAATGTCTCCTAAATTTTAGCAAAAATGTCTCCTAAATTGAATTTCATATCCTTTCATCAGAGTTGAAGCCAAAATCGGGCTTCTCATGCCGTTAAAAAATGTAAACTAGCATATTATTGGCAAAATATCTCTTACAGATTAACGAAAATATCTACTAAACTGATAATTCTGGCTTTTATTCAAAAATTGCGAATGCTTTCATGTCCAATCAGTGAAGCCATTTTTCACAGTCACAGACGAAAGGCTAAACTTATTGAAGAACTCTTTCCCCAATTTTATTCATATTTCTTCAGCCAGATAAAAGTCGCCACTGAAGTGCTGCACGAACTCGATGCTATGCTAGCCGCCGCTTGATTTATGCGAGCCTAGTACTTCATACGGCAACATATCTCCTAAATTTGGCCTTCTATGTTAAAAAATTGCGAATTTGAATTGCGAAATTGATAATTGGGCAGATTTTTATTTTATTGCAGTTTTTTAAAATTTTCCAAATTTGTACTTTTTTAATTTTTTCTACTCAGGATCACGAGCTCTTTCGATCCTGACAGAAATAAAAGTGTCCCAAAAAAAATCCATTCAGTTACCATTTTTCATACACTTTCTTCGACCGTAACTCAGTGGAAGACAAAAAAATGTATGGAATTCTCGGGACACTTTTTTCCTCTAATGAGCATCCAAAGAGCTCGCGATTCTGAGTAGAAAAAATATGAAAATATTCAAATTTGGAAAATTTGAAAATACTACAATAAAATAAAAATCCGCCTGATTACTGATATTAGAAAGGAGGGTCTCTCTTAGGCACTGGTCTCACCACGAGCTACTAAGCTATGAACTATCGGCTATAAACACAAACAAAAGATACGCACTCCCGTGTAAAAAAAAGAGACACGGCGATACTCGCCCGGCTATCAGCTATCACCGCCGGGCGAGTATCGCCGTGTCTCTTTTTTACACGGGAGTGCGTATCTTTTGTTCGTGTTTATAGATAGCCCATAGTCCATTGCTTAGTAGCACGCGGTGAGACCAGTGCCTTACCCCCACAATATTAGGCATGATGACTGGCAAGTCAAAGCAGCATCTTTTTTCGAACTGTCAAAACGATCACCACTATGGAATTTTATATGAAATACACAAAAGTGACGTCACGGTTGAGTACTGACAAATGACCTACTCTTTTAAGTTCTTTTCAATTTATTAAATAGAAGTTCTGTACAAAAATTACTGCCATACATCTTAGTAATAATTTCTTTATGTATTATGTCGTGCATAATGTTAAATAATTATTTTAACCACAGTCATCATCCCTATTACAAAAATGTAACTTCATCTTCAACTATATCAAGGTCACCACAGAAGCGCTGCACCAATTCGATGCTATTATAGCCGCCGCTTGACTTATGGGAACCTAGTACTTTATACGGCAATATATCTCCTAAATTTAACCTTCTAATATGAAAAATGTCTCCTAAATTGATATTACTGATATTCATCAGAAGGTGGGTGTCAAACGACACGTGTCTTTTCAACTTAAGTTACTTAATGTGAAAAATACTGTTCTACAGAGCGAATCTTATAAAACTATCATGCCTAAAATGTATATCCATGTATACTATTCCATACTAATGTCAAAATGTCAAAAGGACCTCACCGGGTTTCGAACCCGGGACGTCCAGCTTCGCAGGCAGATCACTACCGTAGGCGTAAATATCTAAATATTAGACTAAGAAACATACACTGCCTTCACACGATATGGGTGCAGGTTCTCAAATATGTACAAAACATAGACGTATCTTTCTAGCTAAGTAATTTTATAAATCTATCGATAATATAGTTCGATTTAAATTAAACTATTTTGAAACGTGTAAACAGCAATAATACTTTGTTTTTGTACTTTTATGTTAATAACATTATAAAAGGTTTATTTTATGCAACAGTGATATAATAGACAGGAGAGTTTTAACCAATAAAAAAATCGAGCAGTATATGAAATACCACAGACAACGTTAAAATATACTTTTAAAAATCTGTGTTAATGAGGGTTTTTGATACTTTTTCTGCCGCTATGGGGAGGTGAGATGGCAGCACTGAGCGGGGGTTTTGACGAATTGTCAAAATAAATACGCGCATTTAATTTTCTATATATTTACAGGTTTATTTATTCTGAAAACCATTACTTTTTTCTAAAATGAATAAAAAAAATAGTTCCAAGTCAATTTCCATCCACAAAGTTCCATTAACAAAGTTATAGTAATTATTTTTAATACCAGTGACTTTGCGCGTCTGTTTTATAGCTCAGTCTTCAGTTCGATGACCGTGTATTAGTCGTAATCCATTACAAAATCAATACTCTTCCAAGTAAAATAGAATTTCAATATTTTAGGCCCAGGTGCTTATGTATAGTATGAATCTGACAGCTGTCGAGACCAGGTGCGTACGAAGCGCCGCCTGATGGCAGAAAAATTATCGAAAACCCTCATTCAATTGACGATCAGAAGTGCTAGAGTAAGGGTTTTGAATTTGAAGAATGTAATTGGTCAATTTTGCACATCTCCGCTCCTCTCCGCGTCAGTGGAGCCGCACCCTAAATATTGTATACTCTGTTCATCTGACACCTATTAATGACTCGAGCGAGGTGTCATTTGTATGGAAACACATCCTCGCACATCTCTGGTGGAAACGCAGCCTAAAGGTGCGTTCAAACCAAAAGAGCATTCGCTAGTGTTCGCTGCGAAATTTCTAAGAATTAACTTTTGACAGTTACCTATAGATTAAACCTTATTAATATGAGGGTACGGCTAACCGTTTTTCCGATAGTCTTAACGTCATATGCTCATTTCTAAACTGTCAAAAGTTCATTCTTAGAAATTTCCAACTATAGTTTATTGGCGCGAAGTACCAATGTCTTGTATAAGTATTAAGGTTGTAGTACCTTCGAAACATTAAGTACAGATGTCGCTAGTGATTAGTTTCACAATACCATTGACTAAATTCGCTGTGATTCACGGAAGGTCGTCTGGTGTAATTGGAAGCACGTTGGACCGGCAATCCAGAGGAAGCGGGTTCGAATCCCGTGACAGCCAGAGTCTTGCAGTTAATTTTTTCTATGGTAAGCACATTTGTTACGACATTGTGGGATTATAAGTATTAAGTTTAAGCCAGAAGATGGCAGCACTTGCTGGCCTTGAAATGTCAATGTCAAGTATGTTTCAGATTTAGTCCACTAGGTGGCAGCAGACCTACGCGTACGGTCCTTATTATGTGTGTTTACGTGTTTGTTAGTAGGCTTGTTCGACAAATGTGCGTATTGTGTAAGATGAAACGTTATGGAAAAATATATTTTTATGATTCCATTATTTGTATTGTTTTATTTTGCCCCATTGTAAGAGACAGCCTGAAGAAGCATCTGACATGAAGGCGCGCTTATACAGGGTGTTTGGTTAGCGGTGTCGGAGCTTTTAAGGGCTTAAACTACAATCAATTTCATCGATAAATTACCAAAAATTTTTTTAATTGTGCCAACGATAATTAAATGGCAGCCATTTTAAAATTTCAAACAGACGAATACGGGCGCACGTGATATTTCTGGAATTATACGTTTGTTATCGATCCTATCCGTGAAAAAAAAATCTCGTTAGAGAGCTCATTAGTTAAGCAAACTAATTAAGCTAATCATTTGACTCAACTATTTGAACAACAAGGCTAAAAAAAAATTTTTTAATTAAAAATTGTAAAAAATTCACTTTAATTTTTCAATCAATTTAATTTTGCATGAAAAGTAGGTCATTAAGATAGGTTTTTGGTGTTGTTATTTATTAGTACAGTATGTTAGCTAAAAAATAACACGATAATTACAGTTATACCTTAAGTACTTTAGGAATTACAAGTGCTCAAACTTACACCAAAACAGCTGCAATTAGCGTTCCCGATGCAAAATCCATGAACAAATGAATGTCAGCAGTGTACTGAGTAGTGAAGTAGCCGCCTTCCATCCATCCAGTGCATGTTTGAGCACTTCTAATTCCTAAAGAAAATAAATTATAAATATTTATAATATATTTTATAATGTGATAAATATATATATATTTTTATAGTGAGTCATGTGTTTGTTGTTAATATTATTTCAGTTTACTTGTTACATACCCAAGATAGCACCGCCCACACCTTCTCTGCTTTGCCTTAAGGTTGACTGGTAGAGAATGCCCTTGGCATTAAGTTCGCCTTTTGTACTTTAAGATTTTCTTTTGTGCAATAAAGTTTAAATAAATAAATAAATAAAGTACTTAAGGTATAACTGTAATTATGGTGTTGTGTTTTAGCTAACATCCTGTACTAACAAATAACAACAACAAAAACCTATCTTAACGACCTAGTTTTCATGCAAAATTAAATTAATTGAAAAATTAAGGTGAATTTTTTACTATTTTTAATTTAAAACATTTTTTTTAGCCTTGTTGTTCAAATAGTTGAGTCAAACGATTAGCTTAATTAGTATGCTTATCTAATGAGCTCTCTAACGAGATTTTTTTTGTAAGGATAGGACCGATAACAAACGTGTAATTCCAGAAATATCACGTGAGCCCGTATGCGTATGTTTGAAATTTTAAAATGGCCGCCATTTAATTATCGTTGGCACAATAAAAAAAATTTTTGGTAATTTATCGATGAAATTGATTGTAGTTTAAGCCCTTAAAAGCTCCGACACTGCTAACCAAACACCCTGTATATTTCACGTGTCTTCTCTTACCGCATATATTACATTAGCATGGCTTTTAGAGTCGACTAGCATTTCATCGGCTGACAACCAAAACTCACTATAAAAACTGTCACTACTCTTCGCAACCTCTTATATCAGTATTGAATTAGAACTTAGACAGGTACGATCTCTATTTCAAGTAGGTATTTGTTACTTAGTGAGTTTTGGTTGTCAACCGACGATTTCATACATTATGCCACCCGTCTCTTTTTAAACTACAGTTAATAAGAGACGGGGAGCCGCGACTAGTCCGCGAATTGTTGTGGCGCACAATATGTGCTAGGATCACTGTCTTTCCCATAGGGTCTCTTCAAGTACGTAGATCGACGCAGAATCGGTTTAAGCCGTTCGAAAACTTTTTTCATCACACTTGCTGTCTAAGCGCGCCATTGCTTGCATGCGTAGCGGGAGTAATAGAAAAGTGAAATTCCCTAGGTAGTAATAGAAATGTCAGTACGTCATAGAATAATGTTTTGTCTTCAAACTTTTTTTGTTGTCCGCAAGTTTGATGAAAAACATATGCATCACGGTCGGTAAGCGGAATACTAACTCGAGTCATTAAAAACCTTTGGCCTGCGGCGTCGGGCTTCTAACACTCTCGTTATTAATTCCGTACTTACCTCCATTGGCGCACAATGTACTATTCCCGAAAACGTCGGTCAGCACGTATCTACTCGCTGATTTTTCGCTCTTATGCCGTCGACATAAAGATTTTTTCGACCAGCTTAATATAAGCCGATTCCGCGTGGATTGATTTGGGTTGGGGATACCTTTACTTACCTCTATGGAGTACTGGATGTAGTATAATAATGGAGTTTGGATTTGATAACGCCTTCTAGTATCTTAGCAACCAATTGATTCAACAACCGACTTGACGGCATCATGTTTGTTTATCTTTAGTGAAAATTACATGTTTATCTTGTTGAGTTCGGCTATTGATCACTTTGATCGGGTACCAGGAGATAAGGAAACGTGAGGAGTCATGAGTGAAACGATATTCGAGCGGCGAGGCCCGGCGGGCGACAGCATGAGAATACACGATTATTTGTACGGTAAGTTCAACATTTTAAATAGGTATAAGATGCATGGAAAATTCCTTCACTGTGGAAAATATTCCCACACTTACTAAGAAATTCGGTAATTCCTTCATATGCCGGACTATTAAAAAGTGGAATTCTTTACCGGCTCTTGTGTTTCCGCATACCTATAAGTTGGGACCCTTTAAAGCGTGAAGAAGCATCTAGCGGGCCAGCAAGGCGGTGGCAACTAACAGGTTACTGATTGTCTCCTGTTCGTTGCCTCCGCGATTTGGGCTCTACTTTTCACTTACGATCAGGTGGAGTGGAGCCACTTTGTTGTGCCATCATAAAAAAAAAAAAAAATTACCAAGGAAAAAATACCAAGTTTATCAATGTTTGAGGTGGGGATCGCACCCACGTACTCAGTTGTGACTTTGCAAGTATCGGTAACGTTAGGTTTTACTCGATAAAACCTAAAAGTAATTAACCTTACCTAAAGAGTAAATGCGTCCATAAGCTCAAGTAATACAAGAGGCCTTCAGCAGGACTGATTATAGGCTGATGATGTGATGAACCTTGATACCGTTTACAGACTCGGCCTTCATCGTGTCGGGCGCCCGAGACTACGCGAGGGCCGCTTTCAAAGCTGCCATGGCATCAGCCCAAGTTGTAAGTATCTCGGAGAAGTCATCAGTTTGACATTTTTAAACGACTTCAAAAAAAGGATGAGGTTCTCAATTCGACTGTTTTTTTTTGTTGTATGTATGTTACCTGATATCTCCAAGAATCGTGAACCGATTTTAAAATTTATTTTTGTGATCGAACGTATATTATCCTGAGATGGTCCCGTTGGGGTCTGATGATGGGATCTTGGAGAAATCGAGGGATCTGTTCAAATGTTATAGGTACATGTATGGCGCTTTTGGTAATTTTCATCCATTTGCAAGAATTTGCATTCAGAAAGTAGGATTTGAGGAACCCAATGATGGAAACAAATCGGGGATCATGGAGAAATCGGTTGAAGTCGGTTTTTTTTTAATTTTAATTTGGTGATTATTTTAACTCCACTAACAACTAGCTATTGAATGCCCCGTGTCTCAGTAAAAACCTAGTTCTAAGGCCGTGGTCGTTTCGTCCCTTCTGGCCCCTGGCGGGCGAAAACGACCACTCCCGAGCATTCTCGAACATACCGTTCGCTGTTGCTGTCCGCCGTCGGCCGCAGGAGGCGGGTCGAAACGACCACGGCCTAAATGAAAGGCCAAATGAAAGTTGGCAAATGATAATTTAAATTTGCCACCACCCCAACTCTTCCCGCGGGTGTCGTAAGAGTCGACTAAGGGATTGAAGTGTCACTGACCATTATTTTATAAAGTATTGATCATGGGCAGCAGCGTCATCATTGTGGACACATTCCTGCGATGGCCAATCCGCTTGCCCAGCGTGGTGATTATGGGCATTTACCTCCTAATGCGTTTATACGCATAGTCAATAGGAGAGGCCTACGTCCAGCAGTGGACTATCATAGGCTGATGATGATGACGAAATGATAATTTGATAAATGTCGGTATGCCAAGAGAATCATCTACGAAACGGTGATCGGCAAGGTGATATACGACAAAATGAAATTCTGCGAAAAGGCAGGTTAGTCGAAGAGATCTAAAAGGTGGCAAATAAGTGCTTCCTGTGTGTGTGTGAGTCGAAATTCTCTGGAGGACATAAATTACCTAGGTACTATCGTCACATCATCCATAGCTCGAAAACTTCAAAGGACTATGCATCAAAATGGACCTAAATACAACAGCAGGCCTTTTTAATAACACTATTGCCGTTAAAAAGGTCTGTTTACGTAATTTATTTCATTCTATAGGTGCAAAGTTGAATTTAATTGAATAATTTTATATGTACCTATACTATGTAATTCTGTATCATACAAATATCATCTGACTATACAAATATCTCAGTTTTGCAATGGAATTAAACATAGCGCCCATAGGATGAGACAAAATAAATGTTAATGACACTACTTCCAAATCTGTTGGTTTTTCGTCCGCTTACCATACAACGTTGCCCATGGTCCTTTCGAACATTCTCTCCTACAACACAATCTCTTATGGTTTGCGATTATGCGAACGATACAAAATGCTTCTAAGTACTAAATAGTACAATTTTCCGCAGAATATACAGCCGGTATACAAGGCCATGTTTTCGGAACTGCGGACCGCACCAAGCGCTCAAGTGGGTAAGTTCAATTATCTTTCACAAGGGTTGGCATATGATTTTGCGACAATTGGTACAATTTATTGTGTGGTATTGTTTGTTTTCTCGACTCTTGTACTCTCATTATTTGACTAAATGTACGCATTGCATAACGTCGGGAATAGTGCAATACCGCGTAACTAACAAATTCATTTAGGGTAAATTTGAGTGTCAATTGTTTGATATTTGAACTCTATCTGCTTTGGTAGTTACGCGGTATTGCACTATACCCCGACACACATATCGATGGATATTAGTGATAGGAGTAGATAGGATGTCCGGTAATTAATGCACAACCTTCTAACCCCCAGTAGGTCACCTTACACTGGTCCAAAATATTGATTTTGAGCTCTAGTAAGTCTCCTGTTTTTCGAAATTTTCGCAGGTTTGTTAGTTTTTAAATTTTGACATTCACACTGATAGGTGTACCATCGAATCAAAAAAAAAATGTACTGAGGCAAGAGGCAAGGCCAGTCCAGTCTCCAGTATATGAAAGGTATTTCATATACTGGAGACTGGACTGGGCTGGACTAAGACTCGATAGGTGTCGATAAAATAATATTTCAAGCACTGGCTAAATTACGCTAGTGTTTTGTTTTGCCGTTAATAATCCGATAACATATCGATGTTGCGTACATGGGACAAATGTGTCCTTACCTTAATAGTAAGCCTAATTGCAAAGCTAAGTATAATGTCCGCCTTAAGAGTGTAATACAAATGCAAATCCAAGCTCTTTTTAGGGCGGATTTTTATTTTGATGACGTTCTTTTTAATTTTCCTGGACTTTTTTTCATTTTTCGATAGAAGATCCTGATAGAAATAGAAAAGGATCCCAAAAAAATCCATTGAGTTACTATTTTTTATATAGGTACCTACTTTCTTCAACCGTAACTCAGTAGAAGACAAAAAAAATTATGGAATTTTCGGTACAATTTTTTTCTGCTAATGAGGATCGAAAGAGCTCGCGATTCTGAGTAGAAAAGAATCCAAATTTGGAAAAATTTAATTTGAATAAAAATCAGCCCTTTACGAGCAGCAGCGTGTGTAATAAATATTACAGGAACCATTTGGGGCCACTTTTGACTTCTTTAATGTCTTCAGTGTACCACCCGAACTGCCGGCTACCCAGCCATCTGGATCGGTCGTATGCGGCCTACGTGAATCGGCTGCTGGTGGACCGGAGCGCACCGGTACCGGAGTTAACCGGCAAGGACCGGTACCGCTTCGCAGCCAAGTAAGTCTGGTACAGAACATCACATCACACATTATCAGCCTGTAATCGGCTGCTGGTGGACCGGAGCGCACCGGTACCGGAGTTAACCGACAAGGACCGGTACCGCTTCGCCGCCAAGTAAGTCTTTGGTACAGAACATCACATCACACATCATCAGCCTGTAATCGGCTGTTGGTGGACCGGAGCGCACCGGTACCGGAGTTAACCGGCAAGGACCGGTACCGCTTCGCCGCCAAGTAAGTCTTTGGTACAGCACATCACACATTATCAGCCTGTAATCGGCTGCTGGTGGACCGGAGCGCACCGGTACCAGAGTTAACCGGCAAGGACCGGTACCGCTTCGCCGCCAAGTAAGTCTGGTACAGAACATCACATCACACATTATCAGCCTGTAATCGGCTGCTGGTGGACCGGAGCGCACCGGTACCGGAGTTAACCGGCAAGGACCGGTACCGCTTCGCAGCCAAGTAAGTCTTTGGTACAGAGCATCACACATCATCAGCCTGTAATCGGCTGCTGGTGGACCGGAGCGCACCGGTACCGGAGTTAACCGGCAAGGACCGGTACCGCTTCGCCGCCAAGTAAGTCTGGTACAGAACATCACATCACACATTATCAGCCTGTAATCGGCTGCTGGTGGACCGGAGCGCACCGGTACCGGAGTTAACCGGGAAGGACCGGTACCGCTTCGCAGCCAAGTAAGTCTTTGGTACAGAACATCACACATCATCAGCCTGTAATCGGCTGCTGGTGAACCGGAGCGCACCGGTACCGGAGTTAACCGGCAAGGACCGGTACCGCTTCGCCGCCAAGTAAGTCTTTGGTACATCACATCACACATTATCAGCCTGTAATCGGCTGCTGGTGGACCGGAGCGCACCGGTACCGGAATCAACCGGCAAGGACCGGTACCGCTTCGCAGCCAAGTAAGTCTGGTACAGAACATCACATCACACATTATCTGCCTGTAATCGGCTGCTGGTGGACCGGAGCGCACCGGTACCGGAATCAACCGGCAAGGACCGGTACCGCTTCGCAGCCAAGTAAGTCTTTGGTACAGAACATCACATCACACATTATCTGCCTGTAATCGGCTGCTGGTG
The DNA here is from genome assembly GCA_025490895.1 of Thaumatotibia leucotreta. Lineage (NCBI taxonomy): Eukaryota > Metazoa > Arthropoda > Insecta > Lepidoptera > Tortricidae > Thaumatotibia > Thaumatotibia leucotreta. Next base: position 13,925 of record JALPQI010007682.1, on the reverse strand, counting down.
GACCGGAGCGCACCGGTACCGGAATCAACCGGCAAGGACCGGTACCGCTTCGCAGCCAAGTAAGTCTTTGGTACAGAACATCACATCACACATCATCAGCCTGTAATCGGCTGCTGGTGGACCGGTGCGCACCGGTACCGGAGTTAACCGGCAAGGACCGGTACCGCTTCGCAGCCAAGTAAGTCTTTGGTACAGAGCATCACACATCATCAGCCTGTAATCGGCTGCTGCTGGACCGGAGCGCACCGGTACCGGAGTTAACCGGCAAGGACCGGTACCGCTTCGCCGCCAAGTAAGTCTTTGGTACAGAACATCACATTTGCATTTGGGTTTGCTGTCAGTACGAAAAAATAACACTATTTTCAAATTCCCCGTGTGTTTACATGACATGTTGATATGTGCGTGACCTCAACTATCGTGGACCTATCTATACACAACAACGTACACAATTTATGAATTCATTCACGAAGTGGGTACCGTGTAATGAGGAAGTAGGGATCGATTGCGAGGGCAGTTGGGATATGAATGGCAGTTCGGGAGAAGAGAGGTATAAAGGGTGAGTAAGGCGTTTTTAGACTAGTGATGTCATTTTGTTACAAGGACTTTTATTCTGTATCCCTACAGACATATTTGTAATTGTGTACACTCCGTTTTAACTTGGGAAACCCTTCGGATCCAAGTATAATGGCGAGGGCTATAATGGCGACACACGATAAAGCAGGACAGCACTCAGTATTACCTTCGTGGGTTTTGAAGGGTTTTCTAAGTTCAAACGGAGTGTATTAAGAATTATATTATAACTAACGTGAGACGCTTTTATTAAAATATTGTCGAATCGGGTTACTTACGTATTTAAGTCGATAATTGACCATGATTGACCCATTAAGAAGTTCCTCGTTCGGAGCACCCTCGGTAAAAGCCCGACGCGTACCCTCTGCGAAGCCGGACGAACGAAGGCCCTCTTAATGGGTCGAAACATGTCGAGCAATCATCGACTTAAATACGTGAGTAACCCGGTTCGGTAATATTTTAATATGGAGTGTATCAAGGTCTTATTCCCCTGCAGGCCGAAGAAGGTTCTGGACTTGGCCAGCGTGACGCCGCAGTTCCAGCCTCCCACCCCGGTGGTACTAGACGGGCGGCCTAAAAACAAGGGGACACAGAGCAAATATAGGTACCCGTACAGTCGAGTTCATAAATATATGAGCCAATCCAAGGCTTCACAAATAAATGAGCAATAGGTACAATATCGTCGGGCATAGTGTAATACCGCGTAACTAATAAATTCAATTAGAATGAATTGAAGTGTGAATTGTTTGATATATGAACTCTATCTGCTTTGGTAGTTACGCGTAGCGTTGTAAATTTCCGGATTTAATCCCGATTCTTTCCAATAACATTGTTTTTTTCCGGATTTTTTCGAAAAAATCAATATAAGTTTCCCCTATAATTTTCAACTCTAAACCAATACGAATTAGATCTCATTTTCACTTTTACCAGAATACGTAACGCGATGTCAACGAAGAAAAGTCAATTAAAATAGATGGCAAGGAGTGACAGTGACATTGATTATTTCTGTAAAAACCCGAAAAAACGAAAAAAAACAAAATTTTCATATATTCCCGAAAAAAACCATTTGATTTTTTCCGACATTTTCAACGCTAGTTACGCGGTATGGCACTATCGCCGACGATATGCATCTAAACAGATTTACCGATCAAAAATATACCTATTACCTGTTATTAATCTGAACATGTGTCAAATTAATATGTAAGCAACTGAAAAGTCTTCTTTCTTCACTTGTTTCCCCTCCCACTCTGCTCCTATAATTACCCCAAGAACATGCCGTAGTAAGTGCTAAGCTTGTACAGATTGTTCAACTCATCTTTGCTCGAGGCGCTATGTGTGAGTAAACCTTGTTTATACACGACGATGGCCGCGTCACTGCCACACAAAAGAAAAACAAATGAAAGCTGTATATTGTATAATTACAAGCGCACGCACACATAGCGCCGCGCGCAAAGATGAGTTGAACTGAACTATCTGTAATAGATACATTTGTTTGTACCAGGGAGACATCTGCGCAGACAATTCCTTGGCAGCCGGATGGCAAGCAGGCAAACGACTGCGAGGACACGCCAGAAGTGCTTTATTTGGACAACCTGGAGTGGGGTGAGTGGATCCGACAGCAAATATAATGATCTGGTGACAGCGGAACCAGTGGGTACCTTGACATTCAGGTAGCATGCAAACAAAGGAGTGCAAAGACACGCCAGAACTGCTTTATTTTGACAACCTAGTGTGGGGTGAATAGATCTGACAGCAAATACAATGTCACGGTACCAGGGGGACAGCGGAGCCAGTGGGTACCTTGACAAGTTAACAAAGGAGTGCGAGGACACGACAGAAGTGCTTTATTCGGACAATCTGGAGTAGGGTGATTATATCTGACAGCATATGATCTGGTACCAGGGAGACAGCGGAGCTAGGAGGAACCTTTGCAGCCAGGTGGCAACACCATACTAGGTAAGATCTTTTTAAAAAACCCATTAGATGAACAGAATTTTCAGATATTTGCATTTACCTCATAGTTGCATTTGCCCCGCATGACCTTATCTTAGTTTTTTTATAGCTTGTGTCAGAATACTGTATCATAATAAATATTTATTTAAGGTCCAGGAAAACCGTTCCGACTCGGCGATCTACCAGCTGATTTTCATACCACGGAAATCATAAATAAGTAAGTAAATAACTCTATTTATTACGGTGGTGTCGCGTGGAGTCTGTTTGGAAAGTGATGGTACTGATGGTACACGAGATAGATGGGTGTGATCATATAACCCGTCAACCTTCAAGTCAAGGGTGAATAGGCACCTTCTGGGCGAACTCACTCCATCGTAGGCCGCGTCGCTGCCTTCGGCTAGTCTGTGGACGTTTTCACAAACCGTTGTTGAAATCACGTTGTTATTTAATTTGGTCAAAGTTTAGGCTTATTCGACTGAGAATCAGGAGCTCGTTCGATTTTGTTAGGAGAAAAAATATGTCCCATAATTTTCATACATTTTGGGACATTTTTTTTCTCCTATTATAATCGAAAGAGCTCGTGATCCTGAGTAGAACAAGCCCAAAGCCAAACTTGTCCGAATTAAATAACAAGGTGATTTCAACAACGGTTTGTGAAAAAGCCCAGGCAACTCTCTCTGTAGCCATGAGTAAACCTATTTCAAATAAAAAAAAAATCAGAATTGTATATGTATATGTATATATAACTTTATTGCACATAAACAAGTTTACAGAAAGTAAAAACAAAACAACAGTAAAAATAAGAATATGTACAAAGGCGAACTTATCCCTAACAGGGATCTCTTCCAGCTAACCCTTGAAATAACATAAAAGGATATGCAAGACAAAAATACAGTGAGAGGCAAACTATTAATTGATTAAGAATAATTATTTTACCTGGTTATTCATTGCCCTTGTAAATTTCTATCCCCTTCGTTCCTCTATCCGATGAACTTGTAAATTATTAATTAGTATTAGTAAATTGTTTCATATACCTAGTATAAGCAGTACATGACCAATTGGAACCCCAAAGCCTTGTCAAAATGAAAACTTCTTACTAATTGGATTTACAGCGGCATTTTGACATAGTCTCTGAGTGGCTTAGCGGAGCGGAGCTATGCAAAATTGACCAATTACATTCTTCAAACTCGAATTCGAAACACTGTGATGCGGTCTCATTGAGCTCCCACAACTCCGCTAATGGTTGGTCTAAAGGCTCCAATTGGTTGAAAGTGTGCTAGCATTAGCTGTAATAGGTATCTTCCTATATGGCAACTTAGCTGCGATTACTGGAGCTTCTCTTTGACCTAATACAACATGACTCCTACTTGTGAAGTAGCCACGAGGTCTAATCTCGGTCTTTGTCCAGAATGCGCCACGCCCGTACCTGGAACTCGGTGGTGGAGGGCGCGCAATTCCCACGCTGGATGAAACGGCGGGACAACATCATCGGTGACGTGGAGACCAGGGATTGGATCTTCAGAGAAGCCGTGCGTATGCGCCTGCTACTTATGTCCACATCACATCATCAGCCTATCTCAGTCTACTGCTGGATGTAGGCCTTTCATTTAACTATTCGTAGGTCCATTATCGCCACGCTGGGCAAGCGGATTAGGGATCGTAGTAGCGTGTCCACTATGACCATACCTGGGATAACTGGGGGCAAGTTATAGGGATTTGATATCGATTAAAAAGATGTCGATATAATTATAATAATATGTGCTTGTTGAACATTCTTGATTACAGTACAGAGGTTCGATGTCATATCTGATATCGGGCCTCTTCAGATAGTAAAAGTATGCAGATGTCATTTTAATCAAAATGACAATTTAAATATTGATATTTTAATTTTAACTGTATATTTTGAAAACTATTTTAAAATAAACGCGTAACTACCCGTTTAAATTTATTTTTTATTTTAATTGAAGAGTAAGTACCTAATATTGATTTATGCCGAATAACATTTTGATGTTGTCATTCACAGTAACATCGATATATTTTTAGTCAATAAAATATTTTGCTACATCACTTTCGTATAAATGCCCCGAGTTATCCCAGGTATGACTATGACGCTGCTGCCCATCATAAATCTTGTTTCAGGGTCATTCCAGGTGAATTCAACAAATCGTATGTGTTGCGTGGTTTTTTATTTGAATGAAAAATGAGGATATACTTCATGGTGGCAGAAGCGCTGAACCACCGCTAGTTTTGTAATATTTGACCACTTGCTTTGAACCAAGAAAAGGATTAAAGAATGTTAACAATTAACATTAACTTTATTTTGTTGTCAAATTAAGTAAAGGCCTGGCCACGACATTGGTCTAAGGCCACCGACGAAAAGCGATTCCATCACATCCTCAACTAACTCTCACACGTATGGTTTTTCGCTCCAGGTGCATTCCACGAAAAAGTCCACCATTGTCCCGTACGAACACGGTTTTTCTCAAAATTGTGAGTTTATCCAAGTTCTCTTTCTTGACCAGAGGCGTCAAAAATAGCTCAAAAATATATATGTCAGAGGGACAGCCGAGAACGGGGGGGCGAATATTTTATTCCTACTCATCGTACCTACTTACAAAGGTGTATACTATGCATGGACGCACATAATTAAACACAAGGTAAATTACAATCTTTTATTATACTGGTTCACAAATAATGAGAGGTTCTGTCGTGAGAAGAACCAGCAAGAAACTCAGACGGTCTTACATTTTCCAAACTTTAAATAATCACAACAAGTACACACTTAAAACAAGACTATTTACAACACTATAAACTATACTGATAGAAAACGACTGGAGAGTTATAAGCTTGCGTCCATGCATCATTTACTCAACCCTGGAATGCTTTATTCCAACTCTAAATCAAGAATGAATCCCTGAACACTGCGCTAGTGACCTTTTATAATGTCAGCTCCAAACTACCTGCTTCATAGGCGGGTAGATATCAACATGACGTTTAATGTCTACCTACATGGGCCAAGCAAAGAACATCTCAAGCAAAACATTGCTTATCGTTTTCTAGATTTTATAACTCTTAACAAATTAAATGTAAACATTGCAAATAAGCAGTGGTCGGATATCCCGGTGCAACACCAGGGGATACCAAGTAGAAAAGTTAATATGGATATGACCTAAATTCCCGGGTTTAGTTTGAAAAAAAAATATAGATCTGATAGGTATACTTAAAAAGGCAGCTCAAATTGCGAACATAAACGAAATCTTTGGGCGTTTTCACAAACCGTTGTTCAAAACACTTTTTTTTAATTCGGACAAGTTTGGGCTTGTTCGACTCAGGATCACGAGCTGTTTTAATTCTGATAGGTGAGAAAAACTGTTCCACAATTTTCGTACATTTTTAATTTCTTCCATTACGCTATCGCCATACAAAGTCTATAAAAACGATAGCGTAATGGAAAACAAAAACATTCTTGGACACTTTTTTTCTCCTAGTAGGATTGAAAGAGCTCAAGACCCTAAGTAGAACAATCCCAAACTTGTCCGAATAAAAAAAAAGTGTTTTGAACAACGGTTTGTCTGCATAGGTGTGTCAAGTCTTCATGCTTAAAAATGTTTGATTTTATGTTACATACACAAGGATGTTTAATCCGTAACCAGGTATATTTTTTCTAACTTAGTAATTGATGACCTCAGGAAGACCATGTACCATTCAGTGGTTATTGGATACAATTTTTCTTTAACTTTAAATTAATAAAATTTTGAGGTCTCTGCGGGAGACCTCACCTAAAATGTTTAATTTAGGCTGGATATGGATATTGTTTTAATCCTGATCACGGATTAAAATAATCGTGTATTATATGATATTTCTGTTTTTTTACGTTCGCAATTTCTAGAAGTGGAAAACCTTAGTAAAGAGCTTCTATTTTTAAAGCTAAACTCTTTTATTTAAGAATATTCATACCAAAAGGCTATTTGGTACAAGGTCAATATTAAACAAAATTTATAACCTATCTTTTAAAATAATTGTCGAAATCGCATAATAATAAACGCTTGTATGTACATGCACTTATTTTGCGTTACAAAATATTACTAAACTTTACTGGATGTAATTTTGTGGAATCCCGTGGTATATCCATATTAGTATAATGTTTGAGGTCATTCACCCCTTGTTGCACCGGGATATCCGACCACTGCAAATAAGACTATTCTTATTGTAAATAAGACTATTCAGACGTTCGATGACTCGACATGTCGTACACGTCTGCGCCAACTGAAGCATGTCTCCGACACGGCCATACTGACAAGACAAGCGTCCTCGCTTGTATCTGAAACAAACACGTACACCAGTAGTCTTTGTTACCACTCGGTCACTCCTGACCAAATTATCTGTCTACGTAAAATCATCTCAACTCAAGAAAAATAATTTTAATCTTTGCAACTGAATTTAGGATCACTTATGGTCAATTAATTACCACTAATTTAAATTCAAGAGCAAACAAGTACCATCTGGCTTTCCTAGCCACATTTTACGTAAAATATTACAGAAAACTTTCGGAGGAATATAATGTCATTCGTGGCCTATTGGTTATCACATAACCACATACATTAAGCGCATCCGTAAGGGATCGCCGATTCAACCCTATGACACTACTGTCTCTTAAACGCGACCTCCGCCAGAGCCTGCCGCGCACTGCGTACCCACGGACTACTCACAGGCAGACGCATCGGGTTACGGCTACGATCAAGCCTCTGGTACGGTCGACCCATTCTGACCTCAATACATAATGGGATAGAAATGACTACTGTAAAATTTTACGAAATCAAATTGGAAACAATTTTACACACGACCATTTCACACTCCTCTTCTATAACCTGTTAGAGGATCGTAGGAACATCTTACAATCGTCCACATGATTCTATACACATCTACCACTGTAGCAAGGTACGCAGGTAAAACCACCAACTGTTATCAGAAATACTGTAAGCAAACTCGTCGTCCTCAGCAATGTACACAGAAAAACAATCTACAGTCATCAACATGTCACAAAACACCCGCTATCCGAGTAAAGTACACGGACACATCTATAACCTTCAGCGCAGTCACTGACTGACCTGAGTTTGACTGACTGACCTGAGTAAATAAAGTTTGCAAGAACACTCTATAACTCTCAACAACATTGTTGGTAAACTCATCATCCACGACCTTAGCAAGGTACGCAGGAATACCATCTACATCTACAGTCACCATTAATACTGTAGGAACACTTCATCTACGTCCTCAGCGAGGTACGCAGGAATACCATCTACAGTCACCATAATACTGTAGGCACACTTCATCCACGACCTCAGCTAGGTACGCAGGAACACTGTCTACAATCATCACATGATTGTACGAAAACCATCCACAGTCACCAAACTGACTGTGGGCATACTCTGAAGCCAACTTATTACTTTGCCCAACATACGATTTACAACATTCGTCATCACGTTTGGGATTTTGACAAGACAATGTCAAAAATCATGCCAGTCTTTAGGCAATTAACACCCCGGCACATTTTTACCCCCAGAACGTAACGGTATACCAAAAATTCACATCTATCATCACGTCATCAAATATCACTCAGTTACATTTCTTGAAAACCAAGTTCTGTTTTACCAATTAAAAGTCAAAATGATTTAAACTAAAGAGTCAATACCTCGACTCAAACAAAAACGTAAGTTACTCAACCAGGTTACACCATAACCATGCACCTGATTCAATTTCTGTCCATGGGCTTGTTAGGATCCAATAACCCATCAGAAGTTAACCATTTCAGCCGCGTAAGTGCTACTCCTCGCAAAGAGTATACTGCACATAAAAAGCAGTCCATGTGCACCTTTTACATGCTCCGGAACTTCCGATGCGATTATTAGATCACGCTCAATCCATAGAACTTGCTCTCAGTCCATTGAAAGCTCAAATGACATAAGAACTCATTAAATTTAACAATTACCCTTTCCGCATTTAAAGTAGTTAATAGAAAATTAAATGCCGTAATGCAGTATCATATTTTCTTTAGGTACTTACTCATTTAATCAACTAAGGGCATTAAAATCAACTTCATTAACATTTGAAACAGACTAGCCAGTCTGTCTATGTACTTACTACTTTACTAGCTAGTAACCGACATAGTTCTACAATAGTAAAAATGAAACACTTCACTTCAACAAAAACAACAAATGGGTTGCAGTACTCACAGCAGTTACAATACTCCAGATGCTACACCGAGCAATAGAGTCTTAACAACCACCTCCATGGCTGTCGGACAATCAAAACGCATTGACCACTTACACCATTAAACCAAACGCACGCCACTCACAGTCGTGGCCGCACTGAGACGGAAAAATAGATCCGATTTTACACCTACGACTACGAATGATAAATGGTGTATGTAGTCCGAGAAAACTGAACCCAACAAAAATGTAAATAGTTTCATTCCACGATTGCAAACTATACGATTGCAAACTATAATGACTAATTCTAGTAGGGGAGACCAGGTATAAAAGTAACGCGGGATGAACGTAACAAATTCATTTAAAATTTTTCTACGACATCTATCCGAACGTCCTTCAGGGCATTAGATGCCATTTCGATTCCCCCCTAACCTCAGTTACACCCACGGTGCTGTGACGGCAGGTTATGCGTGTAGTGCTATGGTCCCAGAAAAATGCGTCAAAAGTAAGTTTTTAACGATTTTTTCAATCTTAGCTAGATTTTTCGTGGTAAACGCTAGAGCTTGCGTTTTGCATGGGTGTTGTAAAGTCACTAATCATTTACAGTTTGAGGGTTGCAAATCAATGTTTTAATGATGCTTTTTATGTTTTTTTGCTACGTGTTTGTGGGATTCTGGAAATTCGATACCTAGGGATGATAGAAACAACTTGTTACTTTCATCCCGATTTCCAAATTGGAGGCTCATGGCTACACCTACGTGCTAGCGTTTATTAAATAACTAATATACTTAGTGCCTCTTTGTTGCAGAGTGTCTTATATACACAAAATAACAACAGACAGAAGTCCACCAAAATAGAAATTATAGCCTTAGCTGCAGTTGAGGTGATCCTTTTTTTAAATGCCCTACAGGGACGCAGCAAAGACGTACCAACTGGCTCACATCACTTTATATAGACATGTAAAGTAAAGGAAAGCTTTACTTGAAAGTTCAGCGGCACTACCCAAGGCGGGATTTGTTTCTGGAAACAAATATTCATTGTCAATGAGGAGTAAAACACATTTTTTATCATATTAGTTAGGTACATTGTATGATTAGCTTAGTAGTATACTCAGAAATAAGGACAATACAGAAAGCATTTAATTCCTTGGATTACACCTAAGCATTTGTTTATATGCCATTTAGAATAAGACAGAAAGTTGATTGCTCTCACGTCACTCATATATAAATTAATTTTGTTTCATATAATACCTAATGTTAATTACATTCATTCATTGTTAATGTTCGTCATTGAGATAGTGATATTGTAAGACTGTTGATTACTTAAAAATACTAATTACACATAATTATATTGATTATTTTATAGTTATTTACTTTGTTTCTATTATCCCTATGCACTGTTACAACCAGCCCTGGGGGTAGGGATAATTGCAACAAATTCCATCCTTCACTGTGAGACATTTTTCTGGAAAACTATTGGATGTATGAAGTTTATTTTGGTACCAAAAGATACATGAAATATGTGTCTATTGCACATAAAGATGCAAAGTTTGACAACTGCTACCAAAAAAATATGAAAAATCAAAAACTGAAAATTGTTACGTTCATACCTGGTCTCCCCTACCCACCATTTTAATTGAACTAAGGTAGTCAAACTGAAACAATTGACGGTCCAAATAATAAGAAATGATTATCATCATCATCACCATAACCACCATCATCATCACAATAACCATCATCATCATCATCATAATAACCATCATCAACATCATAACCACCATCATGATCATAACAACCATCATCATCATAACCACCATCATCATCATAACCACCATCATCATCATCACCACCATCATCATCATCACCACCATCATCATCATCATCATCACCAACATCATCTTCACCACCATCATCATCATCATCATCATCATCATCACCACCATCATCACCACCATCATCATCATCATCATCATCATCACCATCATCACCACCATCATCATCATCATCATCACCATCATCATCATCATCACCACCATCATCATCATCATCACCATCATCATCCTATATCAGAAATTGTTGAAATAGATCTCAATGCGTTTAATAAAACTTTAATAAAGTCTTTAATAAACTTGCGTAACCTTACGTTATCGCTGTCTAATTTAGTTTTAATGTTGCATTTCTTGCTCAAGTTTTAACTCTATAGAATCGAAAGGGTAGAAGCCCTCGATGACAACATTAGCTCAGGGCTCAAATAGCTCAACAAAATGTGAACTCCTCACCGGATTGACAACGTGTCTACACCACGCGCTGCACCACGTGTTCACGGTAGGCAGCAGCGACACCAGCCATCAGCCTCTGGCACGCCGTCGGGACATGATGACAGCAATAACTTGCAGGCCGGCAGCTCGCTCCAATTCACCATGTTGAACTGTAATCATCAAATTGTACGGTATCAGTTTTATGACAGAGATATTTTGCACGCGAGCTCTCAACTTCACCTGATCACAAAAATAAAAAGTTGAGGTTAGGGTATTGGTATCTTTTGGTAACTTTGTATTAAAATAATAATGGGACTTCACTTTACTACAACCAAGTTAATCTCACAAATAATAAAACTTTTTGAGAACACAAAAACTTCACGCTAAAAATAGAAATGTCAAACTGTTATTTCTTTAAATTAATGCTTCGAATTTTGCATTAAAACAATTGGAACGAAACCTGTCCTTTTATATCCGTTGCTCCAAAAGCAACTCCCGAAGACCTGGAGTCTTTATTCTCTTTAATTTCCTGGACGTTTCAGAAGAAATTGTGGTAGTTTCATCGCAACAGCATAGTCATCCTGAACGGAAGTTCTGGCTGCTATGAATGCGTTGTTCTTGAAATTGAAACATTCTGAGCTCGTTTCATTGCCACAACATAGTCATCAGTATCATCACGAAACATTCTGTAACATAAATTTCACACGCATAGAAAACTTAAAAAAACAGGCATATGAAATCTCTAATCAATTTTTGGTAGACCACAAAACAAAACCACGGGTTACCTGCCCGTATTTCAGAACTACTAGTATTCTAAAAATCAGAAAAGTAACAAGTATGGGCCTTGATATTCTTTGAAACTATTAAAATTACTGTTTTTTTTTTATGTGAAGTGGGTGGAGTACCTACCCACACGTATTGCAACAATAGAAATTCCATAATAAAACTAATTTGATATCTCAAATTACGTCTCGAAACAGACTTTGCTTCAAAAGATACAAGTAGTACACCTTACACCAAATAAAAAAGTAACGATAGTTCAACCTTACCGACTGTCGATGATTTCAAACCTCACTCTTTACGTGTGGTACATTTACCATCAACACTCATTGTAGGCGATTAGTCAACATCCCGCTTTCTGATGTCAGAGGGACAGCCGAGAACGGGGGGGCGAATATTTTATTCCTACTCATCGTACCTACTTACAAAGGTGTATACTATGCATGGACGCACATAATTAAACACAAGGTAAATTACAATCTTTTATTATACTGGTTCACAAATAATGAGAGGTTCTGTCGTGAGAAGAACCAGCAAGAAACTCAGACGGTCTTACATTTTCCAAACTTTAAATAATCACAACAAGTACACACTTAAAACAAGACTATTTACAACACTATAAACTATACTGATAGAAAACGACTGGAGAGTTATAAGCTTGCGTCCATGCATCATTTACTCAACCCTGGAATGCTTTATTCCAACTCTAAATCAAGAATGAATACCTGAACACTGCGCTAGTGACCTTTTATAATGTCAGCTCCAAACTACCTGCTTCATAGGCGGGTAGATATCAACATGACGTTTAATGTCTACCTACATGGGCCAAGCAAAGAACATCTCAAGCAAAACATTGCTTATCGTTTTCTAGATTTTATAACTCTTAACAAATTAAATGTAAACATTGCAAATAAGACTATTCTTATTGTAAATAAGACTATTCAGACGTTCGATGACTCGACATGTCGTACACGTCTGCGCCAACTGAAGCATGTCTCCGACATATATAATAACTAATAACTCGAAAGAAAACTCTAATTATCGGAATATGGGTCGCGTTTGTACGGGACAGCCCATGGGATGCTCCTCCACCGGTCGCCTTAGACCAATGTCGTGGTCAGGCCATAAGGGTTCCAAGTGACTTTCCAGGAGATCGATGAGCTGCAAGACATTCGCCTGGAACTGCTACACCAACTGCAGAAGCAGCAGCGCAGCAAGCAGTCCACTCGGACGAAGCGCAAGCTGCAGACCCTCTGGGCGGAGAAGAAACATCAGATGGAGCGGCGGGTTGACAACATTCGAAAGGCCAGAGATCGAGGTATGTGAGCATCTGCCTTAAATTGGGTATGTAAAGTTTTCTGAAGGTATGAATATTATACAAGGTGCCCATGATGAAAGGGAAAAAAATCAACAGCGAATTTCTGACCAAATTTGAAGTTAAAAATGTCATATGAAGTTTTCTGGATTCAGTCTATTTTAAGAGAAAAATTGTTTATTTCTTAAAACCTTTTTAGACCGTTACGCTATGATAAACGCATTTTAGAAAACGATTTTGTCACCATGTTGTCTTAGTCTTGTCACACTTAATTGACAGACATCAAATGAACAAAAATATCTTTAATTACCTAGCAAATGTAAAAAATAAACTATAAAGTGCATTTTTTGCGATAGTTTGATTAATAAAATCCTTTTTTTGTGTATTGAGGCATTCAAAACATCAAAAAAATCTATAATTTTTTTTTTGTTTGCAGATTTGACCAAAACTCATTTAACATTTTTTGCTTCTTTTAGTCTCAGGAATAGCTGTTAGAATTTTTCCCTTTCCTCGTGGGCACCCTGTATTTTTCCCTGGTAGCCATCAATTTTTTATCAAAAAAAAATTAAAAAGTTTGAATGCAACTTTACTAAATATATTGATTTAAACTTTCACGATTATCACTCATATTTTAAAGACAAACGGGTCTTAATCGCGTAAACTTACGTTTAATTATATCCTGACGTTTCGGGCATGATTGTAGCTGTGGTAGTTCCTATATTGGGGAAACCAAACGCACCATAGCGGAAAGGGTCAAGGAACATATCACGGCTGTTAAAAAGCGTCAAACGAATAAGTCTGCTGTGGCCGAGCATTTGTTGGAGTCCGGACCTAACCACTG
>JALPQI010007681.1:0-56338 GCA_025490895.1 Thaumatotibia leucotreta | reverse complement strand
TTTACTGTAAAAACCATGCCAATATTAAAAGTAGTAAGAAGTTTCTCACGATCTGCTTTATGTTTTACGCAAGGCCTATCAACTAAACCACTAATTGGAGTTCGAGGCCAAAGAATCTACGAAAATATTGCCACAACAATGAAATGTTCATACAATAGTAAATCCTTATTTTCTAAAAACAGACGTTGAGATATCTTATTTATTGGTAATTTTAATTCTTTAATTTATAGAAACAATATTATTTACTTATTTTCACGTAAATATAAGATATTTTAATAAAAACGGAATTATCCGCAATTATTAGTAACAAAGTTGGTATTGCGCTGGTATCACCTCATGTGTTAATAACATTTGGTACAGCAATTTAACTACACATAAATTAAAACCCTATTTCTGCATACGTTTAGAAAATTGCAGAATAATACATTGTAGCGTGCTTTATGTTCACATTTCGTATTCGTAAAATTCCTTTGACCTACAAATTTCTTTGGCAGTGCTATAGTTCTCCATTTAAATTATCATAGAGATCTAACGTTTTGTTTTCTTCTGTAGGTTGTTAACAAGGTGACCCACTTGGTTCAGCCATGTTTAGCTTCGCTATACACCCCATCATCAAAAAATTAAATTCCAAATGAAATATACTGGGTGAAATCTTATAAATACTGTCTTAATAAATATGACACGCTGTCGTTTGTGTTCACTGGTAATTTTAAATTATTTACAAGAAAATGTTGTCATATCAATGTTAGTTAAGAGAAAAGAAAAGTTTTTAGGTATTTACGTGTTTTTAAGAAAATCCTAGTTGGGACTACCATATTAAACAGAAACGCGTAAAAACATTACAGAGGTAAATAATAACTTGGTTCAGCCATGTTTAGCTTCGCTATACACCCCATCATCAAAAAATTAAATTTCAAATGAAATATACTGGGTGAAATGTTATACGAGTATGTACTGTCTTAATCAATATGGCACGCTGTCGTTTGTGTTCACTGGTAATTTTAAGTTTTTTACAAGAAAATGTTGTCATATCAATGTTAGTTAAGAGAAAAGAAAAGTTTTTAGGTATTTACGTGTTTTTAAGAAAATCCTAGTTGTGACAGCCACATTAAACAGAAACGCGTAAAAACACTACAGTGGTATATAATGTTTTTATTAGGAATTATTTTAAATAAATTAATTAAATAACAAAAAGGTTGAGGAAACCTGAAAACTTTACTTGACAATGGCATAAGAGACTTTGACAGATTTGACAATAACGCATCTGTCGTAGTTTCGTTGGCCTCGAACTCCAATTACTGGTATACTATGGGCATACGAGATTCTTTTTAATTTGTCAATGTGTGGGTTGGTATTTCATACCAAAGTTACCAACAATTCAAATAGGATTTTTAAAGTACAAACAGCAACACAGCTAGGTATACACTTCAGAAATTGGAAATATTGCATGAAAGAGAATCACACTTACAGTCACATGTCAGTTACATAGGAATGTTGAGCCACTTGGCAAAGGATGCAATTTGGTCGTGTAATATTATGGCTTCGGTATTTTTCGTTAGTAGGCACGATCGCGACATTTCCGATGGTCCCCGATGATATGTCATCGAATCTTTGTTGCGTCAAAATTTCAGTATTTGAAAACTAGATGACATAATAAAAGTTCCTTCGTCTACGAAAATTAAGAATTAGCTTTCGGCCATGATTAGACGCTAGATGTCGTTGTTCCTAGTGGAAACTGGATAACGACAGTTCTTCATAGATTTGTTTAAAGCCGTTTAGTAATTTAATCATGGTTTCTTCAAATCGGATGCCATGATTTATCTGACATTAATAGGCGAGGTATTTTTTCAAGTCAAGATATTTTTACAAATAGCTATGTTATCGGGCAATTTTAAATTATTTTTTTCATTGACAGAGACAAATGCTATTGCTGTCTTTATTATAATTCATCAGATCTCTTAGTTGAATACTTATGTAACCTTCGTGGAAATATGGTAGATAGACGTTTGACAGTCTACCTATAATCCTTTAATCTGTCAGTAGCCAATGTAGCCATACAAATGTTTAATAGAGACTTGATAGTTTCTGGCTGAAATTCTAACTTTGAAAAAATATCTGACAGTGACAGCCGTTGAAAGGAAAATAAACGAAAATTTCTACATAGCAGCTTAGCAGTCAAATTACCGGCTCTGAAGTTAGATTGACGTCTCCAGCACTAAAGCGGATGTTATATATAACGTAACTATAGTAACGTCAGCTTCCGGAAAAATCGCGATTTTTGTTATTACGTAACCATGGTAATGTCACCTTCTGAAGAAACCGCGAGCGATCATTGGTTAACCGTAGCAATGCCTGCGCCATTGGTCAGCAGAGTTCGGCCGAAGTCGTGATACCAGTCTCATAAGATTTCGGAACCCGATTTGTATTATTCGACCAAGTTGCGAACAGTGCGAACAATCAACATTCGCGTGTATTCAACAATTTGAAGTTGACATAACATAAATATATTTATCTCTTTCATTTTCTCTCTGCTCTGTCTTTAATGGTCCCTTAGGAGTGTTGCTGTTTGTACAGCAACTCTGCTCTAAACTGTCTGACACATCAAATTTGACGTCAATGATTGACGGTCAATGTGTCAATGCTTGTCAATATGAAATTTATAAATCGGTATTTTGATAATTTCGCACCTTTAAAATTAAAGTGACCTTACTTGAAATTAATCTAATAGCTTGCCATTTCCATTGCCAATGTAAAATATGTAGTCCGGCTCTAAGGAAGCATATTTCCAGCCCTTTGCCTTCCGAGATTCTGCAGCCATTTAGGTGTACGCATGGTGCGACTATATTCAGATGCAAACTACTTATATTATTAAGGAGATGGTTACGTGTACGCCTCCCGGAATATCGACGCATGAAATGAAGTGGCCGTCAGAAACTCAGCACCCGTCATGGAACCGTCATACCATACAACCGAACAACAACAATTAGCGGAGAACAACAGACACCGGCACCGAGTAATTGAACAAGCAAGCTCCGGATCCGGGTTACTTATCACATGTGCGCTGTATTTTTGATTTCCAGGTTCAGTTGCCACTCGCGTCAGCCACGTAGCATATATTGTGCTCTGGCGCCATTCACAGAAAGAATATGACTCCTGTGCTAATCCCAAGAATAGTGACAAATTGACATCCAGCATTCACATGCACCGCACCAGACCTTTGAATGGTAATGATGCTTGCTTTTAAATTCATTATTTTTATCTCTATTATGCAACACTTGTGATTTCCTAGTGGGTTTGCTTATTTTTTTAGATAGCGACGGCTTCGGCTATACCTTGGTTGCCTGAAGAATACTGGTCTTCATTAACATCTCTGAATGCCCTGCATGGACAGTGCAAAGTTCTTTGTGGCAGACATTTTCAAGATTCTTGCTACTGGGATATTTATAGAACACGTCTGACCAAACATGCAGTTCCAGGATTTGACATCAATACATTCCAAATGATCCAAATGATCAGTATCTTCCATAGTACAACAGGTATTACTAATAGTTAATATTTCAGCTACATCCATGTTTAGTTAAATTGATTATTAGAAATTAAATTGATCATTATCAAGTCCATGAAAGTAGATTTCCGGGCACTTACAAGTACCAACTTAGGACCAAGGTTTATATACCAATTTACCAATTATGGCAATTATCAGTTTTATTTAAATATTAGTAAAAATTGCTATATTACAATGGGTACAACTTATCTTAACTAATCTCAACCATACCTATCCTAAAATTAAAGTAAATAATGAATTGTCAGTAGAATGTAAAAAAAAGTAAACAAATATTTTCATATCATTTGACATCTTGGACATCGTGAAACACGTTAGCTTAGCAGGTATACATATATATTTTTACGTTAATACTAATAAATATCAATAATTTAACTAAAAATATATTAAGTGAACTCAAGGTTTAAGATTTTAAGTTCGTAATAAAACAAGATTGTGTTGTAAAATTGCGTGATTATGGAATAATGCAAGTTTTTAGGTTTATTTACTTTTTTTAGATTCTACTGACAATTGGTACGTAAGCTAGACCATGTTACGTTTTTGAATACTGTTGCGGTATAAGGTATTAATTTATTAGAATACTTTAACTGTTAGATTATTTGAAATGGTCTACATATCATTATATTTTGTTCAGATCAACCTCTCATAAGATATGGTAGCTGAATGTTCAAAAAACCAAGTAAACCTGATAAAGTAGAACCTGTGATAAGACCAAGTAGTGCTGCGGCTGAACCATTCAAATTGACGGTAAGTTTAGACTTATAACTTATAAGTTTACAATTTGTGACCATCAGGAATGGTCATAAAAGCACCAAATACGCGTGTTCTAGACCATGTATCAATACTGTACCTCATAAAAGTCATAAACCAATTAATAATATTTTAATCACACGTTTCATAATATTATATGTGTGTATTGCGAGTAAAAAAGCGCCTGTTTCAAATTGGTTGGCAAAAATACAAGTCATTCATTCGCCGACCAATTTGCAACAGGCGCTTTTTTAGTCGCAATGCAATTTATGATACGTGTGAGTTCCAGAACATAGTTCTCACACGTATGATGCAAATTTTGTGATTATTTAGATATCTCTCTTGCTATCGTAACGACACAACAATATTATTTTTTCGTTTTAAATCAAATCAAATCATTTATTGCACACATATGTACATTCCTTCAATTATATTATGACTTCCTTCCAAATAGGAATCAAAAATACTGAAAACTGTATCGGACCACTTCTACTAGGTATTAAATAAATAAATATTCAGGTACACTGGACGATGTCAGACAATTCAACTTAGCCCCTTTAGCAATAATACTTTATGAATGTAAACGGCGCTATACATAGATACTTATTTAGAACTTTTTATACCACAAACAAGCATAGCTCTAACCTATAGACACCTGCAAATCCAGAGGATCCACTCGTGCGTTGCCGACCCTTTAAAACCCTATTAAACTCCTTTTTGAGGATCCCCATACTGTAGTCGATTAAGAAATCCTCGTAGTACTCGTAGTATTTACGAGTAACTATCTTCCTAATACTACCAAATACAACTACTATGTACAAGTAACTCTAATTAAACAAACAGTACTTAGCCTAAGTTTTATCATAGCTGAAAACCTATTCGAAACAAAATAAATATTTGTAATTTGGAGAGTGAATTGAAAGTTTATGATAGTTATCATCAGCAAGAAGAGCCGAAAGACACACTACACTGCTGGACACAGGCCTCTCCCAAAGACTGCCACAATGACCACTGCCGTATTATTCATAAGAAGGGTTTTGCCGTAATCACCATGTTTGGCATGCGGGTTGGCTATCGTATTACTTACCTCCACCATAGTCAAAGTGTACGAGACAACCACAGGAACACTTGGGGTGGTCAGAAACGTATTCTTACTGCCTTCACCACGCGCCCTAGCTTATGACAATTATGAATTATGAATTTTATGATGGGATAATACTCTTTAATTCGATTTCAGGGCAAGTCGTCTCAGATGGATTGTCTAGTAGCTGGATGCTCAACAGTCCCCGTCGAACTAGTGGGCGAAGGAACACTGCTTGTAAAGGTGCATTCCACCTCAATGCGGACGATCCTTTGGCACTTATATAAAGGTGCATTCAGACCAAACGAGCATTCGCTATTGTATCCCCCACTCTACGAAATCAACGAATTACGTTTCGCGTAACGATCGAATTTCGTAGAGTAGGGGGTTAGAATAGCGAATGCTCTTTTAGTCTGAATGCACTTATATAAGTGCCATAGGATCGTCCGCATTGATGGTATGTTAATCATAATTTTATTGGCGTCGCATCATCAGCCTCTCTCAGTCCACTGCTGGACGTAGGCTTCTATTAACTATGCCTATCAGCGCATTAGGAGGTAAATGCTCGTCGCCACGCTGCACAAGCGGGTTGGCGATCGTAGTAGTGTATACAGTATGCTGCTGCCCATTAACAATCTTCTATAAAAGAATATTTATTAACACTTTGATACGGGAAAGATATGGGGAACATATTATAGCACAAATATCATAACTATAAATTATAATTATAGTATAAAAAATCCAACAAATTTGTAGCAAACTAGCAACACTAGCAACCCTAATTAGTTTCGCCATGTCCGTCTGTCTGTGATGTCCGCAGCATAACTCATTTGGCCGTTAGTTCTACTAGAAATTAGCAATACGGTAGGTACACAGGTATAGGTACAGTCGGGTTCAAAATTGCATGGACAGTTTATGAATTAATTAGTTCATAAATCGTCCATGCAATTTTGAACGCCACTGTACATTATAAATTTAAGAGTCAAACTCTTGTCGGCGTAACTGATGAATGTAGCTGTCTCCATCTAACTCTGTCCAAAGCCGCCTCCTTGACTTCCTTGTACGACACGACGTCTACTTTCTCTTCTATTTGTTTCATGCAACTTCTTCTAGCTTCTTCCTCGCTTCCCTTTAATCCTTCCTTCTATTATGTTTTTTATCAAAGCGTCATATCGTATAAGGTGGCCAAACATGATATAATGATGATAGGTACATACTAATCACGCTGATAAAGTGGTAGAATAAAATATATAAAAAAAATCAGGCACGGTTACGTGTACGGGACGGAAAGTGGGGATGATTTATTTTATTTTGCTGTAATCTTGTAGTATGGGGTATCGTTATATAGATTTTTTTTAAAAAGAATAAGAGTCCCAAAATGTTTTTTTAACGTCTACATTTTCGGGAATAAATTCAGATAAAAAAAATGTTCACAACTCTAAGTTTTCATCGGTGGATCAGAAAAATATGAAAAAAATCATAAATACTTTAAAATTAAACTACATAATATTTTATTTTGCACAGATCGGCCCAGCCATTTTTGAATTACTGCGGAATTGGCCGGTTTTTCATATTGGCCTATGAGAACGTATTTAGTACAATAAATGATTAGTGTATTTCCATTTGTTTTCAGGATTCAGGAATAACGAAAACACCAGACCAACGAAACAAAAAAGAAAAATAATTTGAAGACATATTAACAAAAATAAACTAAGCCAGCACTCCGAAAGTTCCGAAACACAGCAACATTTTCATATTTTTTACAAAAGAAGGTTAAAGAAAAAAAAATCAAGTTAGATAAACAAAATTAAAAAAAAAAGTTATGATGAGAGTGTGAAATGTTTATTTGAGTTGAATTTAAATCACTCGTTCACTTTATTACTCGAGAGCCAACTTATTAATTATAATTACCGAAGAACCAACCAACAAGGCAGAAGATATAATTTAGACCAATAAATACTGACCTTAACATTATACAAGAAATCACCATCTTGTTATCGTTTCCTAACAAATATTTTTTCATTGCCATGCCCGACAACGTGAAATAAAATACTGAATATCGTACCCATTAAGCTAGGAACCAACAAGCAGGTCTTTGCTGGATTGAAGTCAATGGCTGAAACATTTACCGACGACGACAGCATAATAATCTCATTAGTTTAGGACGAAATGACTATCAATGGCAACAGGGCAACATCTCAATTTCAACCCACAACTGGACAAGAAGACACAAGAATAACATCATTGTAACTATTGATGTCAAAACTTTAGGTTTGTGGGGCCCCAAGGCACAGATATCAAGGAATGAGTACGTGATCAAGCTTTAAAATGTTATAGGAAATGGGAGCGAATCTTCATCTTCTAAAAGCGAGCTGATACACATAATCTCGTTTCTGCCTAATACTTTATAGGTTGGTGTATCGAACAGTTTGACTACTTTGGTTACTAGAATAGTAGATTACACACCAAGGGGATAAAGCACTGTTTTATGTCACGGGCGCGACATTGAATCCTGAACGTAGCGAAGGACTTTCAGTTTAATATAAGTGAAAAATATAGCTTAACTCAAGTAAGTCACCTACATACAAGTCACATAAAAGCGGAAGTCCTTATTTAAATTATAGTGTCAAAAAGAAACTTCCACTTGTATTACAAGTTACAAGCTTTCGAGAAATGGGCCCCTGTTGTATGTAGTAGTGATCTATCCAAATAGACAATACGTCATGTTTAAAATGCGAACACAAACAAAATAAATGCCTATATGGATAGATTACAAGTATTACAACCTCATACAACAGGAGCTTTTCTTAACCTTTTCACCTATATCTTAGTTATGTTAATAATGTTCCTTGTTACTGTGATTCTTCTAAAGTAAGTGAGCATAGGTATAATACAATTTACTATGTAAATTTGAATTAATAAATTAATTATTTAAGAATGTCACTAATTAACACTGTTGTACAATAAAAATAACTTAATATGTGCTGCGCCCATCAGGGTTCATGTTTCAGATGTGTGCACTATGTTGTTTAAAGGGTGCAATTGAATAAACTAGAGAAAAATTAGAGAGCTAGATGATACTTATTTATTAGGTAATTAATTGCCTACAATTTGTGATAACGATATTTGAAATTGTATAAAAATCTAATTTAAAATGTTCATTGTGAGTTTCTCATTCTATGTCATATTATTCTATATTTCGCATTACTAAGCGTACAAATGAAAATATAATCATTTTTATTATTATAACATAAGTTGAACGTATTGTGAAAATACGAAGCAAATTATTTTGATTTGTACTTTTTTATTTTTCCCCAGTAGTCACACTATTTAATACTATATAAATTATGAATATTAGATGTCATATACCAAAGAAAAACGACCAAGATCACCTAACGCCCGAGGTGGGGACCGAACGGAACCACGTACTCAGCTTTCGCGGCTTATGCTTGTACCCCTCGGGCGTTAGGTGATCTTGGTCGTTTTTCTTTGGTATATGACATCTAATATTTAGAATAAGATAAGTTAATAAATTATATTACAGATAGAATATTTATAGAAGGTGTGCACTAAATAAATAAGTAATTTTAACATAATGCTGCATTTAATTTCATACAATATAATTATATGTTATCACAAGTATAGCACAGTTAAGGATTATTTTTTCACTGCCTTACTTGAATTTACATAAAATCTAATGAAAATACTCTATGGCCTTATGTGCGCAAATATCTACTCTTAGATGATTCATAAATATACCTCTGGAACAACTTCCATATAGAGCATTTTCTTAGAAAATACATTTCGGTTAATCATACTGTTTCCACCAATTCAGCTCAGAATCACAAATCATAAGTTCTTTTCGACGAGAACATTGTTTCTTATTTTTATTCATTTTACATGACATATTTTTCTCATAGGTACTTTTTTGGGAATGCAGATTGGGATTTTGGGTGGAAATGAACTGTAAACTCGAATAAATATTAAAAATCTAAAGAAAAATACAAATAAATATTCCCTTGCTGGGATTCGAACCTGGATCATCCGCTTCACAGACAGAGTTACTACAGCTGCGCTAAACTAGTTGTCAAAATTAGTACTGCGCTAGGACTGTGTCGCTAGTAGTATAAACGAACTTTTGCGAAGAGGCTTAATTTTAATAAGGAGTTATCGTTCTTCTCTTTAGAGTATTATATTCTTTGGATTTACGTCACTTATCCAATTAGTTGACTATTGGTGTTGGTACGATCCATATTCCTCGTCTGGAACACATAACGACCACAAGTGCGCCATCTGGGTGCGTATGCGCGGCCAAGTTGCCAATCGTTAACGCTCTGTAGAGTATCGTAGTTTTCTCTCTCTGTCCTTTCTTACCAGTTGGACAAAAGCAGTTAGGTACGATTCAGCGTTAGCGATTGGCATCGTAGCTAAGCATCCTGCAGGTAGATTCCCTGACGTTTTCCACATTTAAATATCAAAACAATTGAAGTTTAAAAAAATTCAGGTGACATCGCGTTCAACCCTAACCCGTACTTCCGGGGGCACACCATCAGGGACCTCCTGGATCCTGACATGACGTACTGGGTGCACCACGGCCGCCACATCCTGCAGCAGGGGCGCACCATCTGGTGGAACCCGAATGCGATGGTGAGATCACATGCATCATATTTGAAGGGTCGACGGAAAGGACATGTCTGGTCCATAATATTCAGGACAAATTTCCAACTAGTGTCTAAGGTTAATCTCTCAATAAGACGGAAATTTGAACGGATTGGGAGGAAGAGTCTTTCTAAAATTTGATTGCACTGGACATGATATTTCGGTGGGCTCTTTATATTATAAATTATAAAGTATAGAGATTGCAAATGTAGTGGTATTGTGTTTAAACATTCAGGCACAGCATTGAATTTTCTCGACTCGTGTACTGTCATCATTTGGCTAATAGTAAATCAAAATCTTATTGCGAAACCATAAGATCCACCTTAAGAGTTTACTTTTAGTAGGTAGCGTCACTAAGTACACATACAATTCCAAGCTCTCCGGTAAAAACGTGAAACTTCTTTATCCTCTTTAGGAGGAAGCTCTAGAAGAAGAGGAGGACGAAGGGCCACCCCCCGTGCCCCCCGAGTCCGGCCCACAGCTCATGTCCCCCCTGTCTGAGGACGGCCGCATCGAGGGGCTGAAGGCCTGGACTGCTCGGAAGAGTACCCTGTTGACGCCAGAGCGCGCTTTGGTTACTATGCGGAGCAATGTGTGGCCTGGGGCTGTGGCTTATGCTACTGACGGGAAGTGAGTATATCAAGGGAATGTGTATATTGTCTGTCAATGTTGAGGGGCTGAAGGCCTGAACTGCTCGGAAGAGTACCCTGTTGACACCAGAGCGCGCGTTGGTTACTATGCGGAGTAACGTGTGGCCTGGGGCGGTTGCTTATGCTACTGACGGGAAGTGAGTATGTCAAGGGAACGTCATGTTAGATGTGTTGAGGGGCTGAAGGCCTGGACTGCTCGGAAGAGTACCCTGTTGACGCCAGAGCGCGCTTTGGTTACTATGCGGAGCAATGTGTGGCCTGGGGCTGTTGCTTATGCTACTGATGGGAAGTGAGTATGTCTAGGGAACATCATGTCATGTCACTTGTGTTGATGGGTTCAAGACATGGATTACTCAGAAGATTTGTCAGTTTACGCCAGAGTATGTGCTGATCCTAAGGTTTCTATGCGGGGTATAGCCAGAGTAACACCATTACTGGAAAGTGAGTATGTCAAGGGTTCCTGTCTGTCAATGTTCAGGCACTGGTCCCACCGCAAGCGAGTAAGCTATGAGTTATCGTCTATAGAAACGACCAAAAGATATGCGCTCCCGTGTAAACAAAAGAGACACGGCGATATTTATAGCTCATAGCTGAGCTAGTAAGTATAAACATCGCTTTGTCTCTTTTGTTTACAAGGGAGCGCTTATTTTTATAGCCGTTAGCTCATAGCTTACTCGCTCGCTGTGGGAGCAGTGCCTTCGCGACTGAAGTACTGCTCGGAAGATTGGTCTTTTGTCGCTCGAGCGGGCGTTGGTATGGGATGTAGGTAATGTACCAGTCCCCCAGAATATGCCATAAAGATCGATAACGATTGTATCGAGCTATCTTTGCCAGATTATCGGTCGGTCTTGTCCGGCTTTCCCATGTTGCGTCGACCGGTGCGTTCACCAGAATCGCAACTCAATATCTAAATATGTTGTCCCCCTGTCTCCAGGAAATCGGAGTGCATGTATATCGGCTGGGGGCTGAAGTACCAGCCGCCGAACTTTTCGCCGCTGCAGCTGCCGCGGCCGCAGACCGAGTACCCCATCGGGCCCGAGGTCATGGAGATGCAGGACCCGTCCTTTGCTGACGAGGAGGTCAGTTTGCCTTTTTACTGCCGTTTGTCAAACCTACAAACGTCATGGTATTTGCGAGTATGGTATTTGGTATTTACGAGTGACAAAGGTGATTGACCAATCACCTTTGTCACTCGTTGCTAATGTTACGTTCTGGGTTTTTTCTTTCAATCACAGTTTAATAGCATAATAATTTACAAGACTTCGGTTTTTATGAGTTATTAGTTGTCTAATGTGAAATTCCCTAGGAGTTATAGAAATATCACGTCATTTATAGTACATTGTGTATTAAGGGCGGTAAATAAGAATTTGTGAACGAGTGTGAAAGTAAAGCCCAAGCCGAAGGCGCGGGCTTTACTTCATACGAGTTCATAATTTTTGTACCGCCCGTGGCACACACAATGTTTTTCATCACACCTGTGAGGCAAAAAAAGTAAATAAAACAATATATTTTCACAAAAATACTCTAAAATGGTCTAAATCATTTCTCAAAATCAGGGATGACTTAAAAACATGGTCTTCACAAAAGAAATCTCGCCGCGCCGCGCTAGTGCGACGTAATATTGTATGAAAATCCATTATGCCCATGAACATAATATACCTCATTACGTTCAAGTATGCCTGCGTATAATAACACTTTTTACAAACAAGTGTGATGAAAATAATATTTTGTCTTAAAACTTATTTTTTAACCGCAAGTGTGATGACAAACAGCATCAAGGTCGGTAAGCGGAATTCAAACTCGAGTCATTAACCTTTTAACCGTCGTAGTCTGATATATCAGACAATCAATATCCAGCTCACCACGCCAGGTCTGATAAATAAGACAAACCCCTGATTTGATTTTTATGATGTAAAAGTCCCATTCAAATGCGAACTCTGATCTGCGAGCTATAATTTTGTATTGGTGGCGACACGGGCACGCACGACGAAAAATTCACGGGGGTTAAAAGTCCTCCGCGCCCTGGCGTGAGGCTTCTAACACTCTCGTTAGTTATACCGTATTTACCTCCCTAGATGCACAATTTACTATTGTTATACGCAGGCGTACCGCATCGCGCGCCTACCGCCGCCGATCCCCGAGCTGCCGGGCGAGGGCGGTGAATTCGGCGAAGAGGGAGAAGAAGAAGACTAAGACCTTTAGTAGACGCTCGAACGGAGCGAGTAGCGGCGTGTTTATGTTAAACAAATGAAAACGTATGAGTGTCCGGAGTGCCCGCCTTTCAAGTCCCTTGGACACTCGCCACTCAACGGCCTTGGTGCAACGTTTAACGACTTTTTCTCAAACATGCAATGAAATGTTGTCATTATGTTCGTCATAATAGGCTTTAAAGTGTGACCTTGCAGGCGAATGACCTCGAGATAATAGTAAAGGATTTTCATACGAATTTAACGGCCTAGGCCGGTAAGTAATATTTTTTTAAACATGGCGTCCGTTTTCATGAACAGGCTAAACAGCTAAATTCTGTATTTTTGATTGTCGTATTTTTTATTTCATTGCATATGTTTGAGAAAAGCACTGTACATGCCTCGCCGTGAAATGGGCTTACAGGTTTCGTATATAATATATGACACTATACCTAAGATTTTGAAAAGATTCTATTCAAAGTTATATACCAAGAAAGTTTCAAGAAAGTAGCCTCTGCTACTTTCTTGAAACTACACACTACTCTTGAATGTATTCATGTTTTGCAGTTAAGCGACTTGGTATTCCTTTGTATTTCCTTGGTTTATTTTATTAGTGTGATATTTCGTTGAATGTTACAATGAAGAAGACATTTTTAACAATATTATATTTAACTTATCAACAAAAAAGTGTTTTTTTAATACATATATAAACAGTACGTTGAATGGGACCTATGAAGTTATTAATATCAAGAAACATTGATATACTGCAGTAATGGAGTATTTTACAAAAACTGACTGACATGTAATAATTTCGTAAACACAGCGATATTTGCATCGTAATCATTTAACCTTTTGGACGCCAACGACCGATATATTGGCAGCGCAGGTTCACTGCCAAGGACCGATATATAAGTCCTGGTCCACAGAGCAATATAAACCTACACGCACGTGCGTAAAGCTCAAATTCAGATTTGACATTTTTTTTACGTGGCGTCTGAGTGACAGCTTTTGTATTTGACGTGGCGGCAAAAAGGTTAATATTATGTATATGTATATTACTAGATGATTTAGTTTGGTTAAACACGGCGCGTGTTACATTTTCGTTACAAAAGTGGTCGCTTTGAGAACAAAACACCGATAGTATAATTATTGATTACTATTTCTTAGAAATATCTACAACGCCGGGTGCGTTACAATTATCATAAATATCACAATTCAACTAATATCAATAATAACATTACAAGTTATTTGTTGACGTAATAGAAAATTCGTAATGATTCGTAAATTTCTATAGTTATTGCTATAAAAGAAATCTCCATTGGGGGACGTAATATCATTAGAGTCATAAGTAGACCCCGGATTGTTGTGGCAGTGACGTCACAATAGGGTGATTTGGGGAGTAAATGGAACGGTAGAACAAAATGATACGTAAATTATAAGATAAGATGATATAAAAAATTACACATTATGTGACATGCAGTTGCAAATAAAGTAAACAGTTTAAATTTAAGGTCAAACTTTATATAGCTCTGTATTGTTTGCATACATTGATTATGCATATAAAGTTTATTCTAATATTTATGTAGCATACATACCCCCACATTTTCTGAATGGAGCAGTGGAACGAATTGATTATTTGACCGGTCAGTTTTTTTGTCGAAAACTAGTAAAATTAATATTTAAAAAAAATTGATATATTCACTGGAAAAAAATATTGTGATTTTATTAAAATTCATTCGATTACATATAGTAAATGAAATTATGTTTTTCTCTAGTAAAATAATATATATTTTTATCTTATCTTATAATTTACGTATCATTTTGTTCTACCATTCCATTTACTCCCCAAACCACCCTATTGTGACGTCACCGCCACAACAATCCGGGGTCTAGTCATAAGCAACACGTATATTCAGCGAAAAATAAGGTAGGTATACTAGTTTTCAACGTTATTACCACGGAACAAAGTCGAAAAGTATATTGATTTAAACTTTCACGATTATCACTCACATTTTAAAGACAAATGGGTCTTAATCGCGTAAACTTACGTTTAATTATATACAGACGTTTCGGGCATGACGTTACACCCGTGGTCGCAGGCAGACTGGCGAGAGAATGTATCAACACCTTCGAGCCGTTTGTCTTTAAAATAAAAGTCGAAAAGTGGTAGACCCCATTTGACATAGGATTTCATTCAAAATACCAAAAATTTACGATTTGTGTTCTAACTCACCAACATTAGTAAGTATGCATACTTTAGAATGAGCTGAATATAGCGTAAATCAATCCTCCTGAATCATGTAAACGCGTTGCAAACTAAAAATGAACAATGAGGTATGAGGTGAGAAAACTTCATGACAATTCGAAGAAAGTGGGTGATTTGTATAAAAGTACCAAGACAACATAAGGCTATAGGAGTTTATTTCTTGTGCTTATGCAGCTGCGGCGCCGACAGTTTGACCTTCCCGGGGAAGTTTCTCGCGACGTTTTCCTCTTTGACGGCCTTCAGTAAGTCGCGTTCGCGGGGTGAGCACGCCTTGTCTTTTGTGAACACTACGACGGCAGTTTTGGCTGCTTTTCCGCGCTTGCTCGTTCCTGGGGTTAGCTTAACTTTGAACCTGAAAATAATATATATTGTAAGCGTAGTTCGAACTATGGAGTCTGGCAGAACACCTATCAGTTCAATACTTACATTAGTGCTTTTTTACTGAAGGGAACCATTTCGTGGGTTGATTTATGCGCCAATGGAATAAGGAAATGTGATGAAATTTGACTATTGGTGAACCAACTTTTTTTGTCTGTTATTGCCGTGGTTACGGTCGCCTGAGTCACGCTGGTTTTATGCAAAATTATGCTACTTTTACTATGCAAATATGCTTGTAGTCCATATTTGTAGGTAGCCCATTAAGGAAAGAGTTTATTAACATCAGAAAAATGCATGCTTCAGACGTCAGAATGACTGCCCACTTAATTAAATTTATTTCTTTTTTAAAACTTAGGTAGCAAATATGTGAACATAGGTAGTAAATAGTAGCAAATAGGTAGTAAATTATGATGGTACTCTAACACTGATCCGCTATTTAAGCTATTTTGGTCAGTCATTCTGACGCTCACCTTTTTACGAACTGTCAAAACGATCACCACTATGGATTTTTATATGAAATACTCAAAAGTGACGTCACGTTTGAGTACTGCCAAATGACCTACTCTTTATATTGATTTAAACTTTCACGATTATCACTCATATTTTAAAGACAAACGGGTCTTAATCGCGTAAACTTACGTTTAATTATATCCTGACGTTTCGGGCATGACGTGTCTGCCTGCGACCACGGGTGTAACGTCATGCCCGAAACGTCAGGATATAATTAAACGTAAGTTTACGCGATTAAGACCCGTTTGTCTTTAAAATATGACCTACTTTTTTAAGTTCTTTTCAGTTTATTAAATAGAAGCTCTGTACAAAAATTACTCCAATCTGCATCTAGTAATAATTTCTTCGTGTATTATGTCGTGCATAATGTTAAATAATTTATTTTAACTACAGTCATCATCCCTATTGTAAATTTAACCTTTAATTTGTGAAAGTAGCCACTCCAAAGTTACATTCGGTTAAAGGTGGATTCTCAGTGACTATCAGGTATCAATATCTCGTATACGATTGCAGAATAGGCCAGCTGGTTGCCAGCCGACGATTTGTTCGTTGAACCCACATAATTAGATTTGGATAGAAGAAACAAGTTCATTCATTTGTATGGCGGCCGAGTGTGTCAGATTTTGTACTGAAGTTGTTACTTGCCTTTGGTTTTAAATATGTCTCAGGCTATTCAGTATTCATATTTTTTTGTGTTGTTGCAATTAATATTACTTAAGGAGGCACTATTAATGTTTTTGTTCACTTCAACTTACAAAACTTGACGCCCGAAAGCTGCAAGCTGCGATTAAAGGCGGACAACTCAGTGGATTTCACTGAGTTCATTTGACACGCTAACTAGATACGTTTGCTTGATCTATGGTATATATGACATCTGTGGTTGAACCTAGCTTACTTGTAGTTGTGGAGCGCGGAGTAGGGCGCCACGACGGGCACCGCGAACAGCAGCTCGTCCTCCGGCAGCGGGCAGCCCGTCAATTGTTCCAGGGTCTCTGCATCCGCTCCCTGGGGCTCCGGCTGAAAGGAATTACTATTTGTAACAAATCGGGTACAGGTGTAGTGAGAAATTACTTGCCTTCGGAAACGTTCGTAAACACATGCTGTTTCAGGCAGTGTCACCGAGTCTGACTGAAGTAGCATGACAGCTATTACTGTCAGTCTCAGTGAGATAGACTGAAACAGCATGACGTTGACGAACGTTTCCGAAGGCAAGTCATTTCTCACTACATCTGTACGTGCTAATTCTGCTGCCAGTTCACCAGTGTTATTCACTAAGGAAACCGCCTTGCTGTCAGCGCTGCGGCAGGTCGAGCCTAAAAATGGTATTCACTAATGTACTTTAAACGACACTATGCTCGGCGACGAATGCGGCGTGAGCTGGAACTACACTGCGTCGAGAGTTTGACGTTTAATGTACGAACTTCGTATTCTCTAACGAAAAACAGCGACGAACTCGCCCACAACCTCGCTCACAGCCTCGATTCCTAATATCAAATAAAACAGGATTTTATACAAGGTTGTCTCGACGTCGAGCTCGTTGACGAACGCAGCGTCGAATGTGTCCTTCAGCCATATTATCTCTCAGTCATATTATTATATAACCTAGGTTAAGTTAAAACAAGATAATATGCGAAAGAAACTTCTGCGTATCTTTGGTTTACCATGTGATGATTCTGCCAAATGATACTATAGGAATAACGTATGTATATATGAATATATAACTTCATTGCACATAAAAAGTTTAGAGAGAGTAAAAATGTACAAAGGCGAACTTATTCCTAACAGGGATCTCTTCCAGCTAAGCCTTGAGAATACATAAAAGGATATACTAAACAAAAATAAAGTGAGAGGCAAACTAATACTGAGCACTTAATTTAAATGAGCCAAAAGTTTATAATAGTTTGGGAAGTGATAATATGCCATAACATTTTTGACCATATATTAACCAGCATTAGTAAACCAGCTCCACTTTATGATGACATAATATTTATCACATGGAATTAAATTGCTAACTTTCTGCCGAATCGGAGTGTAGGTCGTGGGTTTTGTAATATTTATAAGCCTTCCCGTGGGTGTCGATAGAGTCGACTAAGGGATTGAAGTGACCAGTTGTTTATTACAAGATTGATGATGGGCAGCAGCGTCATCATAGTGGACACACTACTGCGATTGCCAACCCGCTTGCCCAGCATGGCGGTTAAGAGCATTTACCTCCTAATCTGTCCGTAAGCATAGGTAATAGGAGAATCTTTTGTCCAGCACATCATCAGCCTGTGATAGTCCACTGCTGGACGTAGGCCTCTCCTATTCACTATGCGTATAGACGCATTAGGAGGTAAATGCCCATAATCGCCACGCTGGGCAAGCAGATTGGCGATCGCAGTAATGTGTCCACTATGACGACGCTGCTGCCCATCATCAATATTTTATCAAATAACGGTCAGTGACACTTCAATCCTTTAGTCGGCTCTTACGACACCCGCAGGAGGAGTTGGGGTGGTGACAAATGTATTCTTACTTCCGTCACCACACGGCCAAGGGCTTATCACACATGATCAGCCTATATTTGTCCAGCAGTGGACTAATATAGGCTGATCATGTGTGACAAGCCCTACTGTTATTGTGCCCAATGTCCAGTGTACTTCTATCGACCGTGAATAATATACAAACCTCGTTCTCCACATCCGGTTCCTCCGGTTCCTCGTCTTCTGCCTCGAGAATCTGCGGAGCTGGTTGTGGGATCTTGGGCCCCTTGGACTTGGCTGGCTTCCCGCTTTTGGCTGCGGCCTTCTTTTGGCTTTTCTTGGTTTCTTTTAGGGCGTTGGCTGACTGTGAGATGAGATAATGGGAATTTTCACTTCTAGGGACACCAAATTAGCTTTTAACTCTCTCAAAAAAGTTAACTTCGATGTCAGCTTTGTAACGACAATTAAGCATTAAATATTAACAAAAATATTTTTTATCATTTAATCCAGAAAGAATACGCGATTATGCAATATAAAAACATAAATAAAGTGGATTTACGTAAATATTACATGCTTAATTATTTCGTTACAAAACCGACATGGAAGTTAACTTTTTTGTGAGAGTTAAGCTAATTGGGTGTCCCTGGAAGTGAAAATGCCCTAATACATCATATTAACCCTCCGCATACGAGGTAAAAAAAATTTGTTTCATATCACGTTTCCATACATTTGGGGTCTGGTACATATATCACCTTATATGATGAAGGTTAAATAGGCATATTGACTGGCAAGTCAATCAATCATGTGAAAACGATCGCCACTACGAAATTGTATATGAAATACACAAAAGTGACGTCACGTTTGTATACGCCAAATGACAAACCCCATTATTCCTAATTCATAAACGCCTCTTAATTTAACAAGCCGCTAAGTATTGTCAGTCCCTTTCACTCTTGTGAACATGTTGATAAGACTGTAAGGGACTAGTATGTACATTTCGATGCAAGTGCAAAATATATTTTTTTCGACGAGGGTGAAAGTTGGAGCCCGAGTGAAACGAGGGCCACAATCACCCGAGTTAAAAAGTTTTTACACGTGTATCGAAAGACTTTTTTCATAACAAGTGCCTTAAAAAGAGAAATTTACGCACGCGAAGCGAATAAAGTTGACTTTTCCGCACTAGTTAGGAAAAATACTTAGCGGTTTGCTAACTTAGCAGACGTTTATGAATAAGGGGGCTAGTCTTTTAATTTTTTTCCAATTTACTCAATAGACTACAGTCATCATTCCTATTATGTAAGAAGAAAAGAAGAGGTAATTTCAAAACCACATAATTAAGACACATTTATCAATTAACTAATGTATTGCATTGTAAATAAATCTCCCTTATTTTTAGTTTTATAAATTATAAATAGATGTCATATACCAAAGAAAAACGACCAAGATCACCTAATGTCCGAGGTGGGGATCGAACCCACGTACTCAGCTTTCGCGGCTGATGCCTGTACCCCTCGGCCACTCGGTCTTAAGACCCCGAAAAGCGAAGAAGCCGCGAAAGCTGAGTACGTGGGTTCGATCCCCACCTCGGACATTAGGTGATCTTGGTCGTTTTTCTTTGGTATATGACATCTAATATTTATAATTTATATAGTATTAAGTAGTGTGACTACTGGGGAAAAATAAAAAGTACAAATCAAAATATTTAGTTAATAAATAATTTGATTTGTGTTTTCGCAATATGTTCTTTAGTTTTATAGTCAGTACTAGCTGGTGCCCGCGATGTTGTAGATAAATAGATAGATTGTTTATTGATAAAATTGTATACATTTTACACGTCACTTAAATTATATTGTGTAATGTCCATTTTCAAAATAATATTACAATTTGATTAGATTTCGGTCAGTTTAATAATTACAATTTACATAAGGTTTAATTACTAATGGTAACATTGATAAGTTCTTCTGTCTGCACACACAGGCGATTTTCGAGACAAAAAACATCCTATCGCCTTTCTCGGGTGACAAACTATCTTTATACACAATTTTCAACAACATCGATCCAGGGGTAACAGACAGACAAACAGAAGAATTTCGTCGCCCCGCCCTCTCAATTTCTACTTTCTATACAATTTTCCTTATGAGAAGACACGCTACACTATAAAAAGTTCATAAGCCGATGCTACCAACCCAGAATGCCCACTATACCTGCAGAATCGTCATCCTCAGCGCGCGATCCTCTTCATCCTGGTCCTTGTACTTCTCTTTAATCTTCTTGAGCTTGCTGCGCTGCCCGCGCTTCATGCCCGGCTCCTTCTTCTCCTCTTTCTTCTCTTCTTTCTTCTGCTCTTTTTTCTTGCCGCCCTTCTTTGGTAGGGATGGGAATGATAGCGGCTTGTCGTCGCCTGGTAAGTAACGTTTAAATAAAATTTACTGTACTCTCAGTTTTGAATATATCTTATGTACTGTTGTTGATGCCTCAAATAAATAAAATAGTATGTAAAATCCGGTCATTTCAGAGGGAATTTTTGAAGTATCTATATAATATATACTACGAACAAATAAAACATGGAAGTTGCACGCCATACTAAATGGCCTTTCAAAAACTGTTCTGAGATTTCGTTGACAACGGTCATCCCCTCTTCAATGAATCACGCTGATGAATTTTCTATATAATCCTATATAATCTTAAGCGGCTATTTAAAAATATTGGTGATTAGTCTATTAAAGTTTTGATTGGCTATATTTTATTTGCTTTAGTGAAAGATGTTGTGCTGATATATGCGATGTTAAGAAAAGTATGTCCTGTCCAACGCGGCTCAATTGGACAATTGTGTTTGGGGCCATTTATGAACTCGTATTAGATTAGATGTTCATGTTTAGGGCATTTCTCCGAGCGTTTCAACCGCCGTGACTTCGGTGGCAACATTATTACCCGATTTCCGAGGGTATCTCATACATTTTTTGGATATTTTGGTAGTTGTCAACTACGTTTACTATTATATCCAAAAGTTCTTGCATCTCTCACGGGATTCGTGTGATAAGGCTGCCACCGAAGTCACGGCGGTTGAAACGCTCAGAGAAATGCCCTTTATATATGCTCGCAGTAATTATGCATGAGATTGGTTCAATTAAAGTAAGTAAAAAAAAAAGTTTGAATAGTACTAATTACTAAACAAGTTTGACAGTAAAAAACGTACGATTTATTTTTACGATATTTTTTTTGAGTTTAATTGATTTTTGTGAGTCCCTTTAAAATGCCACAGTTTCTTTACTGAAATTGTCTTCTAAAGAGATACAGGTAGAGTTTAATATACCTTGCTGCTTTTTCTAATTTATTCACACATATAGATCCGTATTTTTTTTTTAAATAACATACTCACTTTTGTCTGATACTTCTGATATGGTCCGTGTTTTTGATTGCATTATAACTTCGCCGGTGCCGTGGTCAACCTGCGACAAGAAAATCAATACAGATATATTTTACGATATATTTGAATAGATATTAAGATCTTACCTCCTTATTCGGACGTACTTATGCAAAAACGAACTAATCCACACGAATTTGTCATTGTAAAGATTGACTTTTTTGTTTTGAGTTAAGGTGGTAATGAAAAATTCTTGTGGGTTGGTTCCCTTTCGCATAACTACGTCCATTCATAAACGTATCCTACATTACAGTATTAGTAGTATGAACTGATTACAGTGCCTTCTACAAATTCAACGCAACGGAGAGTTGTCGAGTTTGCGGACGATTGTGGTAAACACAAGTCTTTGAGTGGCTTAAGGTTGTAGTACCTTCGAAACATTAAGTACAGATGTCGCTAGTGATTAGTTTCACAATATCATTGACTAAATTAGCTGTGATTCACGGAAGGTCGTCTGGTGTAATTGGAAGCACGTTGGACCGGCAATCCAGAGGATGCGGGTTCGAATCCCGTGACAACCAGAGTCTTTCACAGTTGATTTTTTCTATGGTAAGCACATCTGTTACGACATTGTGGGATTAACGTATCCTACCTTTCAGTTTTATCTATATGACCGAAAGGGACTATCGATACTTATCGGCCTATTAAGTTAGGAGACGATTATACAGTCACCTTCAGATATATCGTAGCGTCTGGAGCGTCCAAAATATCTGAACACGCCTTTATTCTCATAACTATAAAGGTGTCTTCAGATATATTTGAGCGCTATGGTCGCTACGATATATCTGATGGCGTGTTCAGATATTTTTAGACGCTCCTGATGCTGACGATGATTATGATGATAACCTAATATAATAAAATATGTATATTTTAGGGAATTAAACACTTTATGTTCAAAATAAAGCTCTATAATCAAGGTTTTCACTAATAAGTCAGGATATTAGGACGGATTACACAAAAGATACGAATTAGCAAACGTCCCATGACTAAGCTAACTAAGTGAGCGGCGTTCCCGCTAAAAAGTGACAGTCTTGACAGGAGCTGTCAGGCATGTGAAATACACAGTTAAGACGTGATGAGACTAGACCCGACAATATATATATATATATATCTTGGGACATCTTACACAAATCGACTTAGTCCCACGGTAAGCTCAATGAAGGCTTGTGATGTGGATACCAAGCGACGATATACATTATACAGTCGTGGCCAGATAATTAGGAACAAGGTATTTTTCCCCATACAACTGCCTGCAAATAGAGCTTTGCAAATTTGATAATAATTTAAGAAATAATTGACCATTTTTCTTTATTACTATCAAAATGTATTTATGATTTTGATTAAACTGCGTGCGATGGACATTCCAACACTTCTTCTCCTGCAAAAAGTGATGACGACAGCGACGTCCTTAGGGAGTTGCGGCTGTTTCGGTCGGAATTTAAAGCGATGCGTCTGGAGCTATCTAATATTAACACAAATTTTGAGAAACTATCCCTCACAGTCGAGAAGCTCGGTAATCGCATCGATAGCCTAGAACAGAGAGTTCAGCCTTTGGAGAACAGTCCCGAGCGACCTGTCAGCGAGCCGAGCGGTATTAAAGAATTGACCGACACAGTGCAACGCCTAAAAATCGAACTCAACGACCGCGACCAAGAGTTGCTATCCACTGAGATAGAAATAAGTGGCCTCACAGAATCGAGCAATGAGAACCCGACTCATCTAGCGATTTTGGTAGCGCAAAAGTTGAGGGTTGAGATCGAGCCGCAGGATATAGTGAGCGCAGAGCGCGTCGGGTTGCGACGGGTAGCGGGCGACAACGGCGGCGGCAGCGGTGGCGGCGAGGACGGGCGGCCGCGGGCGCTGGCGGTGCGGCTGACGCGGCGCGCGCTGCGCGACGAGATGCTGCGCGCGGCGCGCCGCGCCCGTGGCGCTGACTCCGCCGGCTTTGAGCTGCCTGGCACACCTCGCAAATTCTATGTAAATGAGAGATTGACACGTGCTAACCGTCAGCTATTTTTCAAAGCGCGCCAAGAGGGATCGCGTTTGAACTGGCGGTATGTATGGACTCGCGACGGTCGAATCTACGCCAGGCGTCAACCGAACACTCAGGCCCACAGGATTCGTTCTGACGAAG
Organism: Thaumatotibia leucotreta; assembly: GCA_025490895.1. NCBI lineage: Eukaryota > Metazoa > Arthropoda > Insecta > Lepidoptera > Tortricidae > Thaumatotibia > Thaumatotibia leucotreta. The sequence goes on along the minus strand of JALPQI010007681.1, from coordinate 32,273 downwards.
ATCTAATAAAGATTTTTGGCACCACTACCGTTTGAACCGCAATCTGACTTACAATGGTGTGCAATGTTTATTAATCGTTCTGTCATTCATAATAATTTCAATGTTGTCAATCTATGTTACAAGTGTTTATTACGACTCCTCAGACGCCATACTGCTGTTAATGTTATGTAGACTTATTTATTGCTGTATGTTTTTCACAAATATTCATAAAATAATTCTTTACTGCTATTGCTTCACTAAAAAAGCAATATATAATAATTCAGTATCGTGCTTCCAAAATAACTGCGTAATATCATATCCTACAACTTTCAGTCATGTTTTTCTTAATAGCCATCATTTAACTGTTGTAAAAGAGCGCTTAATTAATTTAAAATATATTCAAAGACTGTTTTCATACATTCTACAGTTTCTACATAGTAAAAATTTGCCTATAGGCCTACTGAACCCTGGGTCCCTGGGGACACGTCACGAGGAATTTCTTGTTGCTCTTGAACGTCATTCGGTCGACATAATGGCTATAAATGAGACTTGGTTACGGACAGGGGAAGAAGCGCGTGCGCCGGCGCCGGCGGGGTACCGGCTCCGCCACGTGCCGCGCCCCGCCGACGTGCGCTCGCGCGGCGGCGGCGTCGGGTTCTACATCAGGCGCGGCATCTATGCGAGACAGCTTGAACCTCCCCATACACCTTCAGTAGAGCAAATGTGGCTGAGTGTAACACTTAACGGACTTAAATTTGCCATCGGTACCGCATACCGACCGCCTTGGCTCAATGTGGATACATTTATCGATGCTTTAACCGAGACTATTGGCTCATTATCTGCATTTGATAATTGTATTCTCATGGGCGATTTTAATATTAACTTACTCTCCGCTAATGAACCGAATACTAAAAAACTTTTAGGGTTTTTACATTACATGAACTTAGAGCAATATGTTACGCAATCCACCCATTTTACTGAGCACTCGGAATCGCTTATAGACCTTATCTGTAGTAACAGTAAACTTTCTCAAGTCTTTGTAGATTACATCCCTGAACTCAGCAATCATGCGTTTATCTCATGCAACGTTAGTGTCAGGAAACCAAAGCCATGTCCTTTGCTATTTTCTTATAGGCCTCTAAAAAATATTCCGTTTGAAGAATTTAATGAACATGTTGAATCAATTGTTTGGGAAAGACTTATAGCCGGTAACATTAATGAGTCATTAGCATCTTTTAACACATATATCATCCATATCTTTGATATGTATGCTCCAATGAAAAAACTCCGTATAAAAAATCAAAGCTACCCTTGGGTGACTCCAACTGTTAAGGAAATGATGCGTCTCAGGGATGAAGCACACGCTAAGAGCCGCAGTACTGGATTGGACACCGACAAAACTTATTATAAGTCATTAAAAAGCATTGTCAACCAAGCCATGTTCACAGAAAAACAGGTCTATTTCAACGAAAAGATTAACGCAGCTCCCAATGACTCACGTAAGCTATGGAAAAGTATAAAAAATTGTATTGTTGATTTTAATAGTAAAGATTCCACTCTGCCTTGTCATCTTGATGACCCTAACTTAATTAATAAACATTTTCTTAATATTCCTAACACTAATATCACAATATCAGATCTTACATACTTTGAATATAATCGATTTAGCTCTGCAAAATTTAGCCTGAAAACAGTGGATGAGAATGTAGTCTCAAAAATTATCCTCAAAATGACTTCTAACGCTCTAGGGGCAGATGGGATCACGCGAGATATGCTTCTTTTGACGCTCCCTCGAACACTGGGGCTAATTACGGCTTTAATCAACCAGTCTATTCTTTCAGGAGTTTTCCCTGGCGCATGGAAAACGGCTTTAATTAAACCTATCCCTAAAATAAGCAATCCTACAGACATGAAACATCTCAGACCCATCAGTATTTTGCCATATTTATCCAAAATAATTGAAAAGATTGTATGCCAGCAAATGACTGAATACCTTGAAACCAACTGCATCTTGTCGTCAAAGCAATCTGGTTTCAGATCTGGACATAGCACTGCGACCGCTCTGCTAGATGTTGTAGACGATATTCTGACGGAAAGCGATGCCGGTTATGGTACAATTATGGTACTACTTGATTTCTCCCGCGCCTTTGATACGATTAACCATAATTTGCTAATTTCCAAACTCGCATACTACGGTTTTGATACAATTGCCCAAAAATGGTTTTCCAGCTACCTTAACGATCGACAGCAAATAGTTAAATTAAATAATGAAAATGGCAACACGCGTGTTTCTGAAGCTTCTCTAGTCTCTCGTGGCGTACCACAGGGATCAATACTGGGTCCCATTTTGTACATTTTATATAGCACAGATATTGTTAATTCGATTAAGAATTGTCGTTATCATATATATGCCGATGACCTGCAAGTATATCTGCCATTTAAACCTTATGATATTCCCTGCACAATAAGTAAAATAAATGAAGACTTATCTCGAATAGTTCAATGGTGCAACATAAATTGTTTATTTTTAAACTCTTCCAAGTCCAAATTCTTAATATTAGGTTCCGAAAAGCAAAGACGACACATAAACAGCTACAATCCTGTTATAAAAGTAGGTTCTGACTGCATAGAACAAGTTGAAGAAGCTCGAAACCTGGGCGTTCTTATGGATGGCAAACTAAGATTTCAAAACCATATCTTAGAAATCTCCAGAATCTGCTTTTATCGTCTTAAGATTTTGTACCGTGTTCGGAAATATCTAAGTACTGACACTAGAATTTATCTTTGTGAATCTCTGATCCTCTCTAAACTCAATTATGCTGATACAGTTATAGGTGGTTGTCTACTGTTCCAAACCAAAAAATTACTACAGCGAGTGCAAAATGCTTGTGCTCGATTTTGTTTTCAAATTCCGCCCAGAACCCATGTGTCTCCCTTCATTAATAACAATAAGTTGCTGAACATGGAGTCTAGGCGTTCAATACATTTTGCTACTTTGCTTTTTGGTATTATAAAAAATGCAACACCCCAGTACCTACACGAAAAGTTGCAATTTTCTCAACGTCAAGTCAGAGGTGCTACTCGCCTCAATTGTCCGCGGCACGAAACATCTGCATTTCGTGGCAGTTTTAAGTATTCCGCCACAAAATGCTGGAATAATATACCGCCTCCTATAAGAAACTCATTATCTGTTCCCTCTTTTAAAAACAAATACAAAAAATATATTCTAAATTTACAAATCTTGTCAGTCAGTAATTAATTTTGAAATTTTCTATGTTATTATTATAAATATGTTTTGTATTGCCTATTCCTGATGTACCTAGTAACCATTAGTAACTTAAATAGATAAATAACAAGTTCCAAAATGTTATCGTAAGTCAAGTGTTAAGCTAACGACGTTGTTAATATTTGCTCATTTTATAAATTTTATATTCATGTTATGTTTTAGTACCTAAGTAGTTAAGATACAATTTATATTGTACATCGTGCCAGTGGCGCTCGCTCGGAAGGGCTTCCACGGAAGACCAGCGTCAAGAAATCATAGAGATGACTTGACACAAGCTGAGTGGAAGCCTTTTCAGGAATGATTTTTTGTTATTTTCTTAGTTAAGTAAAGTCCTGTTTTATACTAAGTTCCTGAATAAAAAGCATTCTATTCTATTCTTCTATTCTATTCTAAACAAGGTATACTGGAACGTATTGCAAAGTTCCATAAAAAACCTATCTTGAAAAATATGGATGACCCCATAAACACTTCAACCTAATTAAGAACAAAATGTATGGAATCGTTCCTAATTAAGTTGATGTGTCTGTGGCGTCATCCATATTTTTCAAGTTAGGTATTTTTTAGAACTTTGCAATACTTCCCAGTATACCTTATTTAATCATGGATAAGTTCTGATATTAATAAAGAAAAATGGTCAAATATTTTTTTTAATTATTATCAAATTTGCAAAGCCCTGTTTGCAAGCAGTTGTATGAGAAAAAAAATCTTGTTCCTAATTATCTGGCCACGACTGTATGTACAGCGTGTATGTTTAATATTACCTCAAATTTAAACCAGACGTAGGCATTAGTGTTCTGAACTCATATTGCATAATAACAAATCTTAATTAAACTCTTTTTTTCCATATAAAATAATACAGCAAGCAATGTATCGCTATTTTGTCTTAATGGCGATGGCATGACGTCACAACTGACAGTTCAAGTGATAATGATAACGTTTAACTGCTGGCAATAATAAAAAGCCGACATTCGTTTAGTGTAAATTTTTAATATTAAAAATAAAAATCATTACGATTTACACGTCTGGCGTACCTATTTTCCACATGTCGTCCCTGAACTTCGCTGCAGGTGACACAGCGGCGTAACAATGATTGTCGTACCTTCTCCATATCAACTTGCTGGAGATTTTCAATCACATCTCTAAAATCCTTACTTCTCTCTGAACAGGAACATGTCTAACATTTTCTGGTGCTATAACTCTTCCTGTAATAGGAACATCTTCACGAACTCGTTGTAATGCACGAATAATAACGCGAGGGTCCTGCGGTGCCCTACGACCTGGAAATCGCTCCCTGTATAAAGCTATGGCTCGCCGCCCACGTTGTCCAGTTTCGCCATAAATTAAAATCATATCGGCTAGTTCCCGAGAACTAAATATTGATGCTCTTGGCATTGTATGCAGAAGTTGATAACACCGATTTACAAGTTTACAAGACAATCCAATGAAGACAATCTACGTCAAACAAATTAGTTTTTTTTGTAATTTACTTTGACAGCATTTGTTCTTACCATTTTGTAAAGAGTTTTCGTAATCAGCCTAAAGCTGAAATTAGTTATCATTAGGTTGGTAGTTTGTATTATACCTTAAAATCAATTCGGAATGAAATAAATACTTCTTGAAGATTTTTTAATTCACTAAGCTAGCCATTTCTGTGGTAGGTATCGACTATCCGCTTGAAGCATGCTTGAAGTGTGTCATCCATAGACATATAAAATTGATAGACCGAGTCTATTTTATCTGTGGGTGACGCCGGCAATGCCTGTCAACGATCTTTGTTTGTGTATACTAGTGCACCTAAACCGCAAATAGTAAAAGTGATTAAAATAAAGCTTTTCATGTATATTTCTGTTCGATAAGTGCACGGAATGTGATAAAAGTGATGACTTGTGTGGTTCCAGGGTGTAAAAACCGCCAGGGTTACCTGAATGAACAAAATAAAGACATTACGTTTCACCGGCAATTTAGTTTTGACTTGAATTTTAAGATTTCGAACCTTATTAAGGTAAAAGTAACTGAAAATCTTATTCAATATTTGTTGTCGGATACATATGTGTAGTTTTGTGATTAAACCATTTGTATTTACATTCGTTATGTAATTATAAATAGTGGGATTCAAACATTTGTATCGCATAGTGTGGTACTTAAGAGACCGATCGTGATATCGATAAATGTATTGATAGTAACTCAAAAATGAATCGATGTTTTAAATGTCCAACAGGTTTCCACTGGACACTGAACAAAGGCTATTATGGGTCAAAAATATCAAAAACGCAGACGACTGGTACCCTAAAGAGTATTCAAAAATATGCTCCGCACAATTTTAAGCTGTTGTTTCAGGTAAGGGTACGCGAATAAGTGATTACATTCTGACGTACTACCCACCATATTTGGTAATCATCCAATGTCATGTCAACCAGCAAGTAAATTAAATTTAGTTTAATAATGACCCTCATGTGATACTTGTGTAGACTGATTAATTTAATTATAAAGAAGCCATCATAGCAAAATTGTTAGGTATGCTTTAAGGAATGATAAGTCCATAAAACATGTTATAATGAGAGTTTTCTGAAATCACCAGGGCAGGAGGTGAGCGTCAGGATGACTGACCAAAATAGCGGATCAGTGTTAGAGTACCATCATAATTTACTACCTATTTGCTACTATTTACTACCTATGTTCACATATTTGCTACCTAAGTTTAAAAAAAGAAATCAATTTAATTAAGTGGGCAGTCATTCTGACGTCAGGATGACTGCCCATATTTAGTATTTCGTGGTTAGACCCTACATTTTGCAACTTTCTATGTACTATGATTTACTACCTATTTGCTACCCAAGCATATATTTTTTCCAGATTTTTTAGGCAAAAATTGACGATTTTATAAGCATTTCAAATTCTGAACAAAAAAAAAATTGTTAGAGTACCATCATAATTTACTACCTATTTGCTACTATTTACTACCTATGTTCACATATTTGCTACCTAAGTTTTAAAAAAGAAATAAACTTAATTAAGTGGGCAGTCATTCTGACGTCAGGATGACTGCCCATATTTAGTATTTCGCGGTTAGACCCTATATTTTGCAACTTTCTATGTACTATGATTTACTACCTATTTGCTACCTAAGCATATATTTTTTCCAGATTTTTTAGGCAAAAAATGACGATTTTATAAGCATTTCAAATTCTGAACAAAAAAAAAATTTGTTAGAGTACCATCATAATTTACTACCTATTTGCTACTATTTACTACCTATGTTCACATATTTGCTACCTAAGTTTTAAAAAAGAAATAAATTTAATTAAGTGGGCAGTCATTCTGACGTCAGGATGACTGCCCTATTTAGTATTTCGTGGTTAGACCCTATATTTTGCAACTTTCTATGTACTATGATTTACTACCTATTTGCTACCTAAGCATATATTTTTTCCAGATTTTTTAGGCAAAAAATGACGATTTTATAAGCATTTCAAATTCTGAACAAAAAAAAATTGTTAGAGTACCATCATAATTTACTACCTATTTACTACCTATGTTCACATATTTGCTACCTAAGTTTTAAAAAGAAATAAATTTAATTAAGTGGGCAGTCATTCTGACGTCAGGATGACTGCCCATATTTAGTATTTCGTGGTTAGACCCTATATTTTGCAACTTTCTATGTACTATGATTGACTACTTATTTGCTACCTAAGCATATATTTTTTCCAGATTTTTTAGGCAAAAAATGACGATTTTATAAGCATTTCAAATTCTGACCAAAAAAAAATTTGTTAGAGTACCATCATCATTTACTACCTATATGCTACTATTTACTACCTATGTTCACATATTTGCTACCTAAGTTTTAAAAAAGAAATAAACTTAATTAAGTGGTCAGTCATTCTGACGTCAGGATGACTGCCCATATTTAGTATTTCGTGGTTAGACCCTATATTTTGCAACTTTCTATGTACTATGATTTACTACCTATTTGCTACCTAAGCATATATTTTTTACAGATTTTTTAGGCAAAAAATTACGATTTTATAAGCATTTCAAATTCTGCACAAAAAAAAAAATGTTACAGTACCATCATAATTTACTACCCTGACGTCACAATACTAACATATTCCTGACGTCAGAATGACTGCCCACTTAATTAAGTTTATTTCTTTTTTAAATCTAAGGTAGCACATATGTGAACATAGGTAGTAAAATAGTAGCAAATAGGTAGTAAATTATGATGGTACTCTAACAATTTTTTTTTGTTCAGAATTTGAAATGCTTATAAAATCGTCATTTTTTGCCTAAAAAATCTGGAAAAAATATATGCTTAGGTACCAAATAGGTAGTAAATCATAGTGCATAGAAAGTTGCAAAATATAGGGTCTAACCACGAAATACTAAATATGGGCAGTCATCCTGACGTCAGAATGACTACCCACTTAATTAAATTTATTTCTTTTTTAAAACTTAGGTAGCAAATATGTGAACATAGGTAGTAAATTATGATGGTACTCTAACAATTTTTTTTTTGTTCAGAATTTGAAATGCTTATAAAATCGTCATTTTTTGCCTAAAAAATCTGGAAAAAATATATGCTTAGGTAGCAAATAGGTAGTAAATCATAGTACATAGAAAGTTGCAAAATATAGGGTCTAACCACGAAATACTAAATATTCAAATTCAAATTCAAATTCAAAACTTTATTGCCAATAAGGAAAGTCCATGCAATAGTAAATGTACAGTACAATTATGTTAAATTATGAAATAAACAAATTACAGAGACAAAAGTATAAAATTCTTAACAAAACATGCATTAGGTACACAAAATGTACATTAGATTAAAATAGTGAAACATATCATCATACAAATTATTATTACCTAAACAAATTATTATTACGTCATCATTACATATTATTAAACAAATTATTAAATTAACAAATTTCAAATATTCTACCAAAGTATTCATCCAAATTATAGAAAGGCCGACATAACAAATATTTTTTCAGGTTTGCACTGAATTCTCTAATGTTACTAGAATTTTTAATACTAATGTCAAGGAAATTATATATCTTAATTGCACCATAATTAATACTTTTCTTAAAATTAATGTAATTTGAGTCTGGTAAAGCAAGATCTAGTTTGCGACGCAACGGATACTTTTCACATTGCTTTTTCAGTGTATATGAACTTATGTTTTTGTGAACGAAAATACATATTTTATAAATATACAGGGCGGTCACCGTTAAAATGTCATTATCAATAAATAAGCCTCTATGTGTCTCAGGGAAGTATCCCTCAATAAAACGTAAACATTTTTTTTGTAATAGTAGGATCCTGTTCGATACACCCAAACTACCGCCCCACGCTTCAATGCCATATCGTATGGTACTTTCGGCGTAAGAGTAGTAAATCGTTTTCAGGGTTTGCTTTTCACTAACTTTGGCCATTGATTTGAGTGAGTAACAAGCACTTCCAAGACGTTTCTCAGTGTTTTCTATGTGGCTATGCCATCTTAAGAATGGGTCTAGCTCGATCCCTAGAAAGCGAATAGACTCTGATTTATTTATAGGAAGGTCCAGTGTACAGTCTTCGGAATTAAATGCGCGCCTAAAGACCATATAGAAACATTTATCATTATTTAGGGACAAGCAATTTGCGGCAAACCATTCTGTTAAGTTTTTCCAACCATATTTTGTTAAATGCTGTAATTTTATGTAACTTTCTGCTCCAAGTATTAGGCTAGTGTCATCAGCATATAGGTACGGGGTCCCACTATTGAAATTCTCTGGCAGATCATTTATAAATATTATGAACAGCAAAGGCCCAAGTACAGACCCCTGTGGAACGCCACGACTTATTATACCTTCATCAGATTTATAGGTGTTATCATCATTTTCGACATCATTTATACCCTTAATTTCTACATATTGTCTACGCCCGGTCAAATAGGAAGATATAAGGTTTAGCACGTTACCGCGTATGCCATAGTATTCTAATTTGTAAAGCAGAATTGCATGATCAACACAGTCAAATGCTTTACTTAGGTCACAGAATATCCCTGCACATTTCATATCGACATTAAGATTATTCATTATCTCTGAGGTAAGTTTGGTGATAGCAGTACTTGTATTTTTTCCCTTTAGAAAGCCATATTGGTTCGTTGATAGGTAACAGTTATCGATCATGTATGTTTCAATGCGGTCAGCTAGGCACTTTTCAAATATTTTTGAGATTACCGAGAGCAAAGATATGGGCCTGTAATTGCTAATTAGTGATTTACTGCCTTTTTTGTACACTGGAACCACTTTAGCAATTTTTAGTGCGTTAGGGAATGTTCCTGCCTTAATATGCTCGTTAAAAATTAGACACAACGGTATGCAAAGTATATCAATGTTATTCTTTATAGTTTTTGTATGTATATCATCAGGTTCACATGAATTACTATTTTTTAAGTCTTTAGTAACCTTGATGACTTCAGGTTCCACAATAGGTTTCAAAAACATAGACTTAGTGTTATCTATTTGTTTCCTTTTTAGTAGCGTTTTAAACGAATTTGTGTTTGTATTATTAGTTTTCAAAGTTTCACCTACACTAAGAAAATATTTATTGAATAGATTACTTATGGATTTAGGATCGTCAATTAATGAGTTTTCATGTTCTATTCTCCAACACAAATTCGTATTATTTTTTATTTTTCCCGTGTATTCTTTGATCAACTTCCAGACTGCTTTAGACTTACTTTTTGCTTTATTGATTGTGTTCGTGATTTGACGCCGTTTAGCAGTAACTAATACACGTTTGAGTACATTTTGATAACTTTTAAAGTAAAAAGCAAGTCCATCATCATGTTTACGTTTCAGTTCTAAGTACATCTTTCTTTTTTTCCTACAGCTTATTTTAATACCCTTGGTTAACCAACTTTTTTTATTCAAAGCTATTCTACGTGTCTTTATTGGAAAATGAATATCAATTTGCTCATATAGAATATTGTAGAATACTGTAAGTTGGTCATTGCAATCTAGGTTGTTCAATACTTGCCACCAGTCTATTTGCCCTAGAGCTTTTCTAAACTTTAATTTTGATGCTACTGTAAAAAATCTTTTTGTTACCATTTTGTGAATTATTTGTTTAGTAACGAAATTATTTTCAAAATGTATCATTTGGGCGTCATGGTCGGAAAATGAACATGGAATCACTAGAGCCTTTATGAAATTTTGGTTGTCAGTAAAAATATTATCAATTGTAGTTTTAGTATTTTTTGTAGTTCTGGTTGGATCCATGATGGTAGGTATTAAATTATGTATATGTAAGGTTTGAAGTAACTCTTTCGCACCCTGCAATTTGCTGTCAGATATGTCAATATTGAAGTCGCCACATAGTAAAATATTATGTTTGTTGAGATGGGAGAGAAAACTGTCCATGTTGTCTAAGAATGCTTTAATACTAGATTGTGGGCTTCTGTAGATAGCAAAAATATACATATTAGATTTACCAGTATTGATACACACTCCACACATCTCACAAAACTTTTCGTTGTTATATTTTAATACATTAATTGGTGAACACTTATTTATTATATCATTTCTAACAAAAATTAGGGCACCGCCGCCTCTACTCTCACAACGAGCAGTCTCAGTAATAATGGTATACTCTGGTAAGTTAATAGATTTAAATTCGTCTGGTTCAAGCCACGTCTCAGTGAGAGCGATAATACTTGGTTTCATGTTTAAATCACATTCAAGGTAGGCCTCTAGGCTTAGCAGTTTGTTCCTTAACCGATTAATATTTAAATGCATTACGGTAAAAGCATTGTTGCAGAGTGCTGTATGATTGACGTTATTCATAAAAAAGATGATACGCTATTGTACATTTTTTCATTTATAGCTTTTAGGCAGCCATTTAGTGAGGCTGCTATTTTGTACTTCCCTTTTAAGTTTATTTTATAACCATCTATTTTAAAGTCCGGATATGATAAATTGGTACCTATATATGCTACAGACACGTGGGAGTATGTATTCTGTAGTTTTGGTATTTCATTGTTAACCTTAGTTACAAAATTATTAAATTGGTTAGCGCATGAATTTACGCTTAGCGGTATAGTACAAACTATTACTTTACAGTGTGTTAGGGCACTTACTACTTCATCTATATGCTTAATGGTAAGCGTATGTTTATTGGTATAGTAATCACTTCCTCCGCACATAATTATTACACAGTCTTTATCCGTAAATGTCTTTGTCTTTTCGTGTATTCTGAAAAGTACACGATCAGTGGTTCCGTGGTATATTACATCTGTATATATGTCGTAGTCCCGTTTTCTTATATTAGAGAGTATATATGATAATTCAGTACCATGCAGGTCAGACACTATCAGTATTTTAGGTTTGTTGCCAGTGTCTTGATTTTCTTGAGTTGCTTTGATCAGACCACCGGAGGCCGATGAATTATTGCTCTTCAGGGGAATGTTTGTAGAACAATCATGGGAGTGAGAATGCATTAGGTCTGTTGAGGTAGAGTGAATTATTTTCAGTTCTTTGACGCCTGATTCTATAGTTTGCATTTTCTTTTGTAGAGAAGCGAGAGATCTTTGCATTTGAAAGATGGTGGATTCTCTCCTCTTGAGTTTTTTATGTTCAGATTGCAGTTCCTTATAATCCTTAGTGATGTTACTGAGGCGATCAAGCAGCTTTTTAATCTTCGTGTTCGTTTTGGTAGTGTTTTTTTGGTTTCGTAAATTCATGTCTTTATATATGTCGGGTAACCTAAATGAAGGATTTTTCAGCCTATTTATTTCTTTAGCAAGTTGAAAGTTTTCCTCCTCCAATTCTTCTATTCTGTTTCCCAGGTGAACTTTTTCTTGCTCATTTTTTAAGATAGTGGTTTTAAGTGGTGTAAGGACTGTTACATTATCTGTGTCCAGGTGATCCATGCGTGAAGTCAGGTCAAGGTTATTCTGAGTTATCTGCTCTACTTTACTACTTAGGTTTTTACAAAGATCAGTTTTTTGTGTAAGCAATACTTTTAAAGACTTTATCTGTTCTTGGAGTTCAAAAATATCAACATCGCACTTTTGAGAGAAACTGTGCTTTATCTCTGATAATTCATTTTTTAAGTTATTTATTAATTTATCCTTGTCACTTATTGCTTTAAGACACTTTTGGTGATCATGAAACTGCTCGTCACTGTGTACATTATTATTGGGTTTATTTTCTAAGGGCGATTTTCTTGTTCGCGATAGTTTCACAAGTTGCTCAGCATTTTTTACTAATGTCGCGCTGCCTTCGTCTGTCTTAGGGGGCTTATTTTCATTGCATTCACTGGCATCCTTGGTAGGTGGGGTTTGCACTTTTTTATTCTGTTTGCAACGAGAACATTTCCATTTTTTTAAATTCATTGGTAGAATTTTTTTGAATTCATTATCTGACAGTCCAGCACAGGTATAGTGTAGCTTATCTTGGCAAACTGTACATCTAATTAGCATTTCTAAACTAAGGTTTAACTCACATTTTTTGCAATTAGTAGTCATGATTGCGATTTTTGTATTGATTGTCTGTACTGACAGTGTGTGGATTCCTTAACTAGTTCTTTGACCGCTAGTGAGATTTCTGAACGCACGCTTTATGTCAAACGTCAGAATGTGACAATACGCAAATGTCATTCAGACACCAGCTGTTTTGTGTTGTTACCGCAGTTTTAATTATATATTGTTCTGATATTAGCAGTTAATTTAAAGTTTTCTCTGTGTGCGTGTGCTACCACAAAATACTATTATTAGTGTTATTACTTCTTCATTCGGTTTATGTGTTTTAAGCAAAAGTTTTCTCACCAAAGTGTTCCTCAATGATTCCTCTTGCAGTGTAATGATGGTTCCTTGTTTTGATGTAGTCTTATACACTTATAACGAAGTTTTTACCAGGTAAGTGATTATTATTTACGCAGCTGATAGATAAGCTCTTACTCTGACAGGTGTCAGTTGATATTCAAATATGGGCAGTCATCCTGACGTCAGAATGACTGCCCACTTAATTAAGTTTATTTCTTTTTTAAAACTTAGGTAGCAAATATGTGAACATAGGTAGTAAATAGTAGCAAATAGGTAGTAAATTATGATGTTACTCTAACAAATTTTTTTTTGTTCAGAATTTGAAATGCTTATAAAATCGTCATTTTTTGCCTAAAAAATCTGGAAAAAATATATGCTTAGGTAGCAAATAGGTAGTAAATCATAGTACATAGAAAGTTGCAAAATGTAGGGTCTAACCACGAAATACTAAATATGGGCAGTCATCCTGACGTCAGAATGACTGCCCACTTAATTAAATTGATTTCTTTTTTTAAACTTAGGTAGCAAATATGTGAACATAGGTAGTAAATAGTAGCAAATAGGTAGTAAATTATGATGGTACTCTAACACTGATCCGCTATTTTGGTCAGTCATCCTGACGCTCACGGGCAGGAGCAGGTCCAGAAACTTGTCTAAATTCTATGTTTATAGTTTCTGGTTTAAATATTTTGTATGAGTTAAAAAAAATACATAAAAAAATTTAAACTTTATTTAAAAAAAAAAAAACATTTACTTAGTCTTTCTTTGGGGCTAGATAATTGTGTTTCTTAGCGGGACCTTACGGCTAAGTGGCGCCAACTAGTGGCATACGTTTTAGGAAACCCTCATTATGACATTTTAATTAAAGAAAATATTTCGTTAACTTTGTGATTTTATTTTTATCCTAAAATGTAGATTTTGAAATCACGATCGAAGAAGATCGTGATTTTGAGTAGGAAATAAGGTTTATTCCTACTGTATTCGCTACCTATACTTCGTTTTATTTAAGATTAGAATTATCTGTCAAACGGGTGAACAAAGAAGCAGTAGTCGTAAACCTTCCTTCTTCGTTTTCGCCGATACCACTGAATTTCTCGGAACTTATGTATATACATATCATTTGATATTTACCGATAGCTGAACGCATAGTTTTCACATTTATTGTTAATTTGTTGGCAAAACTGTATTTAAAAAAAGTTATAAGTGTTTTATAAGCAAGATGGCGGCAATTTAGAAAAAATATTGAAAGTTTTCGTTTAGTGTTTGGCGGTTTTTAACAAAGTATTTTTTTTATTTGTAACTAATATCGTACCGATTTTACATTTACTGAATTTAATGAAGTTTACAGTCTAAAATTTAACAATATTTGCATATTTAATCTGGCTTACATAATGCACTCCCAATACTTTTAAAAGTCATGCATTTAAGGATTAAAACTATCGATATAAAAGCGGACACGGTGTAACAATACTAAGACAACCCTACGCATCGGCAACGTTGTTTAGTATTTGTCGCCATTATAGGGACGCTCTAATGTAGTTTGAATTTGGTAACAAATTAGAAAATAAAACTCAGATGACATACATAGTTTTATTCACTGTCAGTGGAAGAGCCCGAGGACTCGGAACCACCAACGTTTATAATAATCTTTTCCACAGTGTTATCTATTACATTATCTAATTTCATTTAAAAAAATATATTCTTTTAAAATGTTATATACCGTAGCCAACGATATGCCAGCAGTCTGAGCAGTCTTTTTCACACGTTCCGATTTAGTGGGATATTCCTTTCTATGGAACATTTCTTAATTTGTAAATATTCACCACCATCCGCTTTTCACTGGTAGTCACAGGATTTTGCTTTCGTCCATTTTAAATGTGCACCAACAAACAAAATATCTAAATAGATCAACAATTAATAACGAAATTGAACAAAAACGATAACAACAATCTTTAAGTAATCTAACAGCAATATAAAACACAACCGACTCAACCGACAACAATATGAAGTCGAATGACAGACAGTGACATTTTAAAATTGTGTGAGAACTCTGCCTCTTTAGGTTTTTTAATGTACAACCTTTCCACGAAAAATTGCAAACGCAATTTATTAAAATTATTATCTTTTCATCTTAGAATATAAATTAACTAACATTATGTTTCTAATCTGTTCACAACACTGAGTAATGTGTATTAATATAGCATGATAATAAATTCGTGATATTTATTAACTCGTATTTACTGTTCGATCCGCAGAATTTGCCTGTAAAAAAACCTTATATCTCGTTCTGCAAAGGTCTTTCTAATGCTAAAAAAAACGAAGTATAGACCCTTCTCTTCTAATGTCACATTAAGTAATACGCGATGGACGCAATACATTGCTGCTCGAAAAAAAATCAAAAATTAATTACGTCTCAATGGTTATGGCTAACTTAAAATTACCTTGCAATATCTGTTCATAGTACTAAAACCTACGCTTGGTTACGGTTTGAGGTAATATTAAATATACACGCTGTATAATAGATATATCGTCGGTTGACAACCAAAACTCATTATCATTAAGTAACAAATACCTACTTGAAATAGAGATCGTATCTAAGTTCTGATTCAATAAGAGATTGCTAAGAGTAGTGACAGTTTTTATAAAGAATAAGAATAAAGAATAATAGTACATTATTGCAGAGGCCGGGAAAGCGAATTTCGTGGATGAGTATTTTTTGTCGGACGAAGCGAAGCTGAGGCCGACAATTACATACGAATCCACGAAATTCTATTTCCGTCCGAGGCACATATAGGACTTTTCTCCAAACATGCAAGGAAATAAAACAAAATTTATTACAATCGATTAAGTAATTCTTCTTGCAAATTGAATAACAATTGAAAAGAAAAAATCTCTTATGATTCCCGCCTAAACTTTTTTTTAATGCATGGTCGTTCATAAAAAATAGTAACGATATCTATGGTTTCATTAAACCGTACCTACACGACCTGACACACCGAGGCGTTTGTAACTCATGATAGAACGAGACGGCCATAGATTTGATCGCCGTCTCTCGCTCTATCCAGACCAGGCGTTTGGTCGTGGCTTTAGAATTTGGCTGTATGCATTTTTTTCAAAGTCCAAAAGTAGTTTTTAAGAAGTAAAAAACAATACATTAATGGATTTTAGTACAATTTCGCGGCCGCAAAAACTGTACAATAATGAAAATCTTTTTTTTTAATTTGAGCTGGTACATAAGAAGGTACTTCGCGTTTCGTTTTTGCTACATTAATGCGAACATTTCCGAGCATATTGGAGAAAAAAAGTTTTATTGCCCAAATTACAGAATACAAAACAAGAAAAAAAAACACAAAAAATATAAAAAACTAAATGTGATAGTGAGTTGCCCCCATTGCCCCCCCCCCCCCCTGGATCCACGCCTGCCTTTGAACCCGGAACCTCCAGCTTCGTAAGCAGGGTCACTACCAACTAAACTACAGAGGCTGACTAATGTGAGTGACGACAAGTTGTATTATGGGTAATTAATATGAAATTTTACCTTCCAATAAAATTATTATTATGTTTCCTAGACTTCGGATATCTTCAGGATGTGAGAGCGTAGCGTCTCCCAATGACCGATAGATGCCGCTAGCGTCTATGAAGCCGCTCCACAGCCCGTAGCGCGCCGCTGTGACGTAGTTTCCGTCCCGACAGCTTCCTGTAACCAACCAGCTCGCACCCGGCGACTCGCCGCCATTTCATTGTTGAGGAGAATAAAGTAAAGGTTGATAAAATATTGCCACCAGGAAGGCATTATCCAGATATCCGAAGTCTAGGAAACATAATAATAATTTTATTGGAAGGTAAAATTTCATATTATGTGTTCCGTTCGACTTCGGATATCTTCAGGATGTGAGACCTGTCTATTATCTCCTGGTGGCGAGTCAGCGGGTGCAGAAATGTTAGGGCTCTACTGCCCTAAAACAACCAATGAATTTTGACGTGTAGTCAATAAAATTAAGAATACATGATGCATCGCTTTGCATTCAGAGGTTAAGAATAGGCTCAAACGAGGCTTTTCGGTTAGGTAGAGTAGATATCCGCAGATTATATATAGGACTTACTTATCCGCAGATTTTACACATAAGTTTCACATAATATTTTCGGTAATTTATACGAATAGACACGTCCAGAATACCGTCGAATAATAATAATAATTCATATTTTGATGTTATCGAATTTAGAACGGAATTTCAGACAGAAAATAATTAAGTGAGAATTATTAGAATAATTGTCTACGTATAATACAGTACAGTGTAAGGTCATGGACTCTAGACTCGGTATTAACATTCCATATGTGGGTTTCTCTCTGATGTCGTACAGCTGTTCAGATTAAAACTAGTATTCTTTAAGCGTTTAATCAAACAGGCACCTTGAAGGCGAAGGTTTCGCCAAATAAATACTTTACAAATAATATTAATCAGAGATTATCGTTCGCTACGCTAAATGCGATAAAATATGTGAGGATATTTTCGTTACTTGATTTGATGAGATAGCTGGCAGACGATGTTATTTTTAGCGTACGACGATGACTATTTTCCATATGGGCGTACCTGTTTTTACTTTGGAGAAACGCCAACGGAACACCAGCAGACTTTTCTTTTGATCTGGTCAGTCAGCGTCGGTGTAGTAGCGTTCCGCTTACCTAAACGCATCGTGCGTTCAGTTAGGGCCAGTAGACCGAGGCATACTGTGGCACGTGGGCGTTTGAGGTGAGCGAACAGGTCGATGGACGGGGTACCCTAGCGGGTGAAGATCTGCTCAGTGGCTTCCGGGCGCTGGTGCCGCTCGGGGGCGCAGAGTCCCCTAGCTCGTCCGTCGACTTTCTGAAAGTACCGACCTGTAGGTATATGACCCGAACTGGTTCCGTAAGTTGTGAACCTGTAGTGCGTAGGCAATTCCCTGATGCCAATACTTTCTGCGTTGGTCGTTGTAACTAATAATCATACTAACTATCGATCTCCTCAGGTTCTCCTTAAGTTTTAAAGAGTAGTTTTTTTTTTGGAGTCGCAGTGCAAGTTCCCTGTTGGAGACCACGCACCGGCTTCCTGTTGAGGATCGACTGAGAATGCGGTGCGTTGATCAATATACTCAATATAGTGTTTCCTTCTTACCTCGATATGAACGTATTTTATTACGTTCTTAATCCACCATGGGAGATTCCCTCAAGAGTCCGGTTGGCAGATGAGATGGGAGCTGGCATGGGACTCTGTAATCGCCCGAAGCAGTGTTAGGGCCTGCGATAATGCAACCAGCCTCCATGGACGCCCAAGTTCGTAAGGTTGAGTCCGTCTAGGAGCGCACGGCGTTGGACGCGAGACACTGTCTCGCAACTAATCATTTACCTTATTTTCCCTGCAGGACGCAAATGTTGTGGCTATGGTTTGAGTAAGGGTTGTAACGTATTTCAGGTAGTATATTTGCTAACCTAGGTTGATGGGGGTCGATCTGGTAATCTGTACTCCTTTTTCGACTGGATTGCTATCAGGAAATAGTCTTGATAGGTGATCAAACGTTGGTCAGAAATGTATCATGTGGAAGCAGTCACGGACGTATCCAATTGTTTACTTACAAATAATATTAAGTATACTAAAACTGCCCAGGACCGGAGTCAGAGGTGAACAGTCGTGTTGGGGACCAGGACTTTCTTTGGGTCGTTGCGCTAGAGGAGTAAGTAAGTTCAGCTATTAATATGGGAGACCTTTAATCGGCTCTGGGAAAGAATAATCTGTGTAGGGACAGCACCGGGCATAGCAATACGCTTAGATAAAAACGAAGAATTTATATTCTGTGACGAGTATACCGGTGTTTCGAGCTATCTCTCCATGGCCTCTTTCCTCGAGCAGCTGTATCTCGAGCTCGCTTACGACCGGGGGATTTTTGTCCCAAATTTGTTTATTGCCCTCGGAGAAATGGTCCGTTTTATGAGGAGGAACCCGTATTGTTGGAGAACGACTGCGAGTAGAGAGATTATAAGAAATCTGTTTCCAAACCTTGTCAATACCATCAGTTTTCAGAAAGCAGGCCCGCGGATTTGAGTGTCTGAGGAATCCGGGGCTGATCAAACATTTGTAGAATAACATGAGATATTACGTTACAGATTCCATTCATTGTCGAACAGGTCTTCGGTTTGGTGCACTAAGTTTTCCTGCTTCTGCTGTATTGGATCGTGGGAGACTGCAGGTAGTATTTGAATATAGATACAACGTACAGATTTCCTATAGAACAATAGGACGCAGTTCCTTGTGACTCGGTCAGCCACTACAACGGATCCTCGATCGAGAACGAGGGATCCGCAATCCCCCCAGCTGCAGTAGGCACGTGTATGTCTATCAGGGACACCCGAAGCAGGAGCACCAGACTGTGGTTTGCAATGCTTCCGCTCGGCAGGCGGCGCCAGGGTGGTTGCCGGCATCAGCTTGGTTACTTACGTGATATGGGGGGGCCAAACTGACAAGAGTCGTTGGCGCTTTCGCGTTGGGCAAAGCGTATGGCGAATATCGCGGGCGGTGGCGTCATCCGGCCAGTTGGCAGCCGGCAGCGAGGCGTTATCGTGGCGTCATTGTATCGGCTTTGCGGGCCACTGTAGTTGCACAATGAACTTCATCGGACCAATTGTATTGTGACTTGTAGCGCCATTGCGGTGGTCGCGTGAATGTAGCGGTTTCGTGATCGGCAGCAACATTGAGGTGGGTTATACCGCCATGCCTGGACAACATCAGCATCAGCATCGAACGGCAGTATTATTACCTGTAATGTCATCATGGTGACTATAATTTCGTGGCCAGCGGTGTCCCGTGGCACCCGGTGAGGTCAATACCGATGGTGCCGTCGCGACGACTAGTGAAGTCGGGACCGGTGGCGTGGTTGCGGCAGCCAATGAGGCGAGGACCGGTGGCACCGTTGTAGCGCCCAGTGAGGTCGGGATCGGTAGCATCGTAGTCGCACCCCGTCAAAAAACGGGATCGGTGGTGCCGGCATGGCACTCAATGACTTTAGTACCTGTGGCACCCACGTGGCGAGCAGTGAGCTCAGGACGGGTGGTGCCCACGTGGCAGCTAGTGACGTCGGGGCCGGCGGCACCGACATGGCGTCAGTGAGGTCAGGGCCGGTGGTGTTCACGTGGCGTTCAGTAGCGTCGGGACCGGTGGCGGCCAGCGTCGGGACCGATGGCGTCCCCGTGACAGCTAGCGACGTCAGGCCCGGTGGCACCAACATGGCAGCCAGTGGAGTCCCCGCCCCGGTGGCACCGTCGTGGCGGCCAGTGAGGTCGGGATCGGAGGCGCCCCCGTGGCGGCCAGTGAGATCAGGACCGGTGGCGCCCATGTGGCGGCCAGTGAGGTCAGGATCGGTGGCGCCTAGGTGGCGGCCAGTGAGATCAGGACCGGTGGCGCCCATGTGGCGGCCAGTGAGGGCAGGATCGGTGGCGCCCATGTGGCGGCCAGTGAGGTCGGGATCGGAGGCGCCCTCGTGGCGGCCAGTGAGGTCAGGATCGGTGGCGCCTAGGTGGCGGCCAGTGAGATCAGGACCGGTGGCGCCCATGTGGCGGCCAGTGAGGGCAGGATCGGTGGCGCCCATGTGGCGGCCAGTGAGGTCGGGATCGGAGGCGCCCTCGTGGCGGCCAGTGAGGTCAGGATCGGTGGCGCTCAGGTGGCGGCCAGTGAGGTCAGGATCGGTGGCGCCCAGGTGGCGGCCAGTGACATCAGGACCGGTGGCGCCCAGGTGGCGGCCAGTGAGGTCAGGACCGGTGGCGCCCACGAGGCGGCCAGTGAGGTCAGGATCGGTGGCGCCCAGGTGGCGGCCCGTGACATCAGAACCGGTGGCGCCCAGGTGGCGGCCAGTGAGGTCAGGACCGGTGGCGCCCACGAGGCAGCCAGTGAGGTCAGGATCGGTGGCGCCCAGGTGGCGGTCAGTGAGGTCAGGACCGGTGGCACCCACATGGCGGCCAATGAAGTCGGGACCGGTGGTGCCCACGAGGCGGCCAGTGAGGTCAGGACCGGTGGCACCCACATGGCGGCCAATGAACTCGGGACCGGTGCTGCCCACGTGGCAGCCAGTGGCGACCACGTGGCGGCCTCTCATCACAACATTCGTCGCCATCCGCAGACTAGACTCCTTGGGTTAATAGAATATCATTAAGCTAACTCACCCATCGATCCGAGAGCGGAAAACGTAAAGAGTACCCAGGTCCAGCTGCAGCTCCCGGCGGCGGCGGCGGAGCGCGGGGTGGCCCCCGGCGCGCCCGGCCGCGGCGGCGACACGGCGGCGGAGCGCGGGGTGGCCCCCGGCGCGCCCGGCCGCGGCGGCGACACGGCGGCGGAGCGCGGGGTGGCCCCCGGCGCGCCCGGCCGCGGCGGCGACACGGCGGCGCCGGCTCCCCGGCGGCGCGCGGGCCGCCCCCGGCCGGCGGCGCCGCGCTGCCCGCGGCGACACGATGTAGCGATGCACGTTCCCTCTCGTCGGGTGCGGAGCGGCTTACGTTACCGTATGAGAAGTAACGCGATCGAAAACACGCGTTAATCGGACGATTTCCTACTTAAATCTCGGAAACGCCTACGACTGAACGACGGTAACGTTTAAAACACGATCGTGGTCGAGAACGTATTTCGCCAGAAAAAGTGGGTAGATCGAAGTCACTTTGAAAATTGCGCGACGGACGTTATCGGTTCGAAAATACTTCGGGAACTCGATTATTCGAAATGAAATTTTAAAATTCGAATCTAAAATTTTCGTCGTAAATATTTAACGATAGACCACTTTCTTGACGATTAGCGAAACACTTCAAATGACTTCCTTAAATTCACTTCAAATGAATAACTTTTCTGTTCGAGCAGAAGTTCCGAAATATAATTACTGGGAATTAAGTCGATCGAGAAGTTAAAGACCACGTGTCGAATTTAAATAAAAATATGCGGACCTTCGGCCAAGACGGTCGACGAAACAATGAAATGGCGGCGAGTCGCCGGGTGCGAGCTGGTTGGTTACAGGAAGCTGTCGGGGCGGAAACTACGTCACAGCGGCGCGCTACGGGCTGTGGAGCGGCTTCATAGACGCTAGCGGCATCTATCGGTCATTGGGAGACGCTACGCTCTCACATCCTGAAGATATCCGAAGTCGAACGGAACACATAATACGATTGATACCTTGATATGTGTGTCAGGGAAGGCTTCATCGTCGCTCTCGCTCGAATCCTCCTCGATGTCGTCCAACGCTGGCTTCTCGCTCTCTTTCTCCCAGCTCTTCTCTTTCTCTTGCGGTTTGTCGTCTTCGTCTGAACCATCTATACGTAAAAAAATATATATAAAATAGATAAAACAAGGCACGCAAGCAGCATAAATTCCCCTAGCGTCCCAAAAACGATACAGGTTTTTTTAAATTTTGGTTTAGTTTAGTTTTATTTAAGTATTTCAGGAAGAAAATTTTAAATACAATGTGATGTCAGGGTATACAAATTATCATCGTGAAGGTCAAAATACAAGGCAATTGTCAAATAATTACAAAGAAATATAATATTTATTTGTAATTTTTATTTTTAAGGTTTTTATTGTAGTTCTTATTTAAGTTTATTTATTTTTAAGGTTATATATGTACTTTTCTATTGTTTTCTGTGTTGTTGGTTTTCCAATAAATCAGTTTAAATTCAAGAACTATATAAAATTAAACATTATTGCAAAGTCAAAATAAAAATTTAATATTAACAATAATAAATTAATCAAATCAAGTAAGTAGTAGTGGCCTTCGAAACAATCGAAATGGCGATCGAGTTAAGGCTCCTATCCTAACTTAGAGTCACCCTAAACAAAATTTATCCTCCTACCGACTACGCCAAAACAGAACAATTTGAAAGCTTACTGTCATAAGACGCTTAAATTTTGTCGTCTCGTTCCGAGACGATAGACTCACTTTAAATAAATAGAAGCCATCCTACCGACTGCGCCAATAAACGTAATGATGAAAATCATACCGTCATCAGACACTGCGATGTATTCGTCCCCCTTGTCCGGCAACGCCGTGGTGACTTGTGATACGACGGACGTGGTGTCCGATTTGTCTCTCAACTTAGTTTCACTTCGAATAAAAGTAATAATGAAACACTTACCGTAATCAGAAAATGCGATTTATTCGTTTTCGAAATCATCAGGCATCAGACACTGCAATTTAATCGGTCCCGCTCATCCCGAAACGTCATGGTGGCTTGTGAAACGACAAACGCGGCGTCCTACTTGTCTCTCAACTTAATTTCACTCACTTCAAAGTTCAAACAGAAATCATCCTCAGCTCATCGACTGCGCCAATAAAAGTAATAATGAAAAGTGTACCATCATCAGAAACTACGATTTCTTCCTCTCCCTCGTCCGGACGCGCCGTGGTGGCGTCCGCTGTGTCAGACGTGGCTTCCATTTTGTCTCCCTACTTAGTTTCACTCATTTTAAATACAAGTAACTGTCCTACCGACTGTGCCAATAAAAGTAATAATGGAAAATTTGACCGTCATCAGTCATTGCTATCTCTTCGTCCCATTCAACCTACAACTGTGGTGGCTTCAGACAGGACGAACACGGCATCCAATTTGTCTCCCAACTTAGGTCTCACTTCAAACAGACGCCATCCGACCGACTGCGCCAATAAACGTAATAATGAAACACTTACCGTCATCAGACACCGCTATTTCTTCGTCCCCTTCATCCAGCAACGCCGTGGTGGCCTCCGACACGACGGACGCGGCGTCCGACTGGTCGTCCGGCACTGTGGACTTGCGCTCGCCTCTGTGTCGCTCTATGCAGCTGTCTTCTAGCTGTATATGGAAGCGTAGGTTTTTAGTGTAAAGCCTGAGTGGCGCGCCGAGCGTCCAAGGTATAGGTAAATTCACTAAAGCTGGCACTAATGGAATGAATGAAAGGAATGACATGTGGGCGTTTTCACAAACCGTTGTTGAAATCACCTTGTTATTTAATTCGGAAAAGTTTGGGCTTGTTCTACTCAGGATCACGAGCTCTTTCGATTCTACTAGGAGAAAGAAAATGTCCCACAATGTTTTTTCCATTACGATACCGTTTTTTCATAGATGTTCAAAGGCGGTAGCGTAATGGCAGGAATGAAAACTGTATGAAAATTATGGGACATATTTATTCTCCTAACAAAATCGAATGAGCTCGTGATTCTGAGTTCTGAGTCGAATAAGCCTAAACTTGACCAAATTAAATAACAAAGTGATTTCAACAACAGTTTGAAAACGCCCATCTATCATTGTGTGTATGCTGTCGTCCTATACCAACTTGTATCTACTGTCATTAAGACATCCACAATTCCACACATAGATTCTTTCTTTTACTTACTCGATCCATTCATGCCAGCTTTCGTGAATTAACCTGTACGAGCATACGTTTGCATTTGCTTAACATGGGCACCCCGCCGCACGCCCCGCTAGATCGTTTACTCAGGCTTTAATTAACCTCGTAAGGCCTACCATAGTATTTTATTTAAATCTTATTTTGAACCTTACTATGTAAGGAAAAGGAATAGCGGTGAGTTTCGTTTGTTTGTAAAAATCAATCAAAAACTATTAAGTTCTTGAAAGGTTTAAATTTCATTGAAGCGGAGTGTACATTGTAATGTACATTGGGCCTTACGAGGTTAAACTAAGAATTATCATCTTATTAGATGTTCGTTGTAAATAGGCGAAGCTTAGAGCTTAAAGTTACTAGAATCCAATGATTTAGTGTACAAGTGTGATGTGCCAGGCAGTGAAACAATGTATCTAATCTACACTACAGCAAAGAACATGTGGAGAACAGAAGAACAAATGCAGCCTCACCTTGACCCTTATTACAATGTACATACAGTTGGGAAATATTCAGTTAATTGTATTGGCGATTGTACTCTAGGACACACGGTAAGACACCACAGGGCCAAGATGCCATTACCAAGCGAAACGTAATAAATGTATTACAATGACAGATGAGAACCGAAAGTCAAGTCACGATTTCCACGGATTTTTCGTTCGTTTACGTTGCATAGATAAATGAACCGATTGCATCAAGAATACAATACTGCGCTCCAGAACGAGAATAATAGACGTAGCTGCAACTGCCGCCAAGCTTATATGGGACTGGACGGGATACGTCTGTCGAATGCCGGATAACCTTTGGGCTAAGCTAACCACACGTTGGGTGCCACAACTTGTAAGGCGTCGCGGTAAACCGCGCCAGATATGGCGTGACGAAAGTAATTAATTGAATCAGGCGTTACTTTGTGGAAGTCCATATTAAAGGATGAACAATATGGTGGTGTGTGTTGCGGAGGGAGGGTGGGAAAATTAATTGCATGCAAAAAATACGCAAGTAATTATAGCGGGTTACACTAATTAACTACACATTCTGTATCGCGGAAGAGCAAAGCAATATTGTTCATCCTTTTTATGGCGTGACGAGCTTGACGCCTTTGACAAGGACTGGTGGGAGACTTCAGGGGATAGGGATACGTGGAAGAGTTTGAGGGAAGCCTTCGCCCTGCAGTGGAACAGCATAGGCTCTTAATAATAATTACGTTGCATCCTAACTAAGGTCCGACCGAGACCCATATTTTAGTCTCGGCTGAGACCGAGACCGAGAATAAATTTGATTCTCGGCCGAGACCGAGACCGAGACCGACACTTGGTAGAAAGGATAAAAAAACGTGTAAACTACCTACCTATGCCCCCTGGTGCGTATACACAAGGAACATACATAGAAACTCACCCTGAACAGGAAGCTGAACCCCAACTGCAGATGCTGCGGCAGCAGGTAGTTCTTCTTGCCGCGAATCATGAAGGACCCCGTCGTGAGGTACTCTCCCGTGGGCGCCGATTTGGAGACCTGGTGGGCGTGCACCCACCACGCGCTTGTGAGGACTTTGGCTTCCCACGCTACACTGTATGAAGATAGATTTGTTTAAAAGATGTTTCTAGGGAATTGGTTTGTTCACAGGATAACGAGACGAGCATAAATTATTGATTTATTTAAAACTAGCTGGTGTCGCGACTTTGTCTGCGTACTCAATTTTAACAAAATCAGTCCAGAGGATTTAAAAGAGGTAACAGACGATTGTCAGGTTGGAACGTTAGAGGACCATCTGTAATGAAAAACGTCATACGATACACGTGCAAAAAGGAAATTCGTAAATCGTGTCGTTTTGAAATACTCCCTTCTGTCATGGTTTCATTTATCAGGACTAGTTTCGAAGTTAATTTTTAACCTGACTAGGATTTAGTTTAGGAGTAGTTAGTATTATATACAGATAGCGTTGAAGCGATCGGACAGCCGGTGGGTTGTTTGGTTGGGGAATATCCAGGACCCATCTAGACCAGGGGCCTATTTCTCAAAAGCTTGTAACTTGTAATACAAGCGGAAGTCTTTATCTGACTTATGGTGTCAAAAAGAGACTTCCGCTTGTATTACAAGTTACAAGCTTTCGAGAAACGGGCCCCTGGCTACAATAACATGTTGGTACTACACTAGAATACTTCTACAAGTTTGTGTTCCAGCGAGATCAGAGCGGTTCAACCTGATATCAGGAAAGAGAGAAACCCACCAAAATGACTTACAGATTCAACCTCGACACATCGTCAGCGCGTTGTAGAAATCGTTCCGACCGTACAGCGCCATCTATCGGATTACCTGTACGCCACAGCGGCCTGCCCAGCTTCGCCGAGTGTCTTCGGAGGCACCGGGCCGCCCGGGTTCTTGACGATGATGGAGGATGCGCCGGAGACGTCAGCGTGCACGTAGATATCAGTGGAGCGCATGTAACGCTTCACGAGCAGCTCGTCTTGTTACTTGTAATACAAGCGGTAGTCCTTATCTAATAAATAGTGTCAATAAGAGACTTCCACTTGTATTACAAGCTTTCGAGAAACGAACCCCTGGCTACAATAATTATGTAGGTACTACATTAGAATACTTCTATAAGTTTGTGTTCCACTTTCCAGTGAGACCAGTTGACGCTTCAACCTGATATCAGGACGAAAGAGAGAAACCCACCAAAATTACTTACAGATTCAACCTCGACACATCGTCAGCGCGTTGTAGAAATCGTTCCTACCGTACAGCGCCATCTATCGGATCACCTGTACGCCACAGCGGCTTGCCCAGCCTCGCCGAGTGTCTTCGGAGGCACCGGGCCGCCCGGGTTCTTGACGATGATGGAGGATGCGCCGGAGACGTCGGCGTGCACGTAGATGTCAGTGGAGCGCATATAGCGCTTCACGAGGCCCCTGGCTACAATAATAATGTAGGTACTACATTAGAATACTTCTACAAGTTTGTGTTCCATTTTCCAGCGAGACCAGTTGACGCTTCAACCTGATATCAGGACGAAAGAGAGAAACCCACCAAAATGACTTACAGTTTCAACCTCGACACATCGTCAGCGCGTTGTAGAAATCGTTCCAACCGTACAGCGCCATCTATCGGCTTACCTGTACGCCACAGCGGCCTGCCCAGCCTCGCCGAGTGTCTTCGGAGGCACCGGGCCGCCCGGGTTCTTGACGATGATGGAGGATGCGCCGGAGACGTCGGCGTGCACGTAGATGTCAGTGGAGCGCATGTAGCGTTTCACGAGCAGCTCGTTCTGCTGTTGGTCGCGCCCGCCGATCACCTGGGCAAGGAATTTGGTCAAAGAAACCATGGGCAACTTAGTAAGGAGCTTGGACACAGAGCCAACACAGCTGAAAGTTAGGTTATTAAAAAGAAAAGATGTATAAATATACTTAATTTTGTTATATACTCATCAAGTTGGATATCATTGCAGAACCCATAATACAATATTTGCCTAACCTACAAAATGTTAAATACCCTAGCCACAGATTATCCATAGTTTGTATTTACTCTGAATGAAACTGTGAATATCTCAGTTCTGCCATGGAATTCGACTTCGTACCCATATAATTAAATTACCTATTTAATGAAACTCATGTTTGTTGATTCTCGGTCCATTTTGACGCATGGTCCTTTTAACTCCTTATTTATAAGAACTAACAATACGTGTATTAGTTTATTTGTTTTGTCGCTATCTACCAAATGCCAATGTCAAAGTTATAAAATAAGAACAAACGATATATTCGTAGATGGACGTTTTATGAATACATATTTATGAATAACTGCATTCGTTTTTTTAGATTGCCCAAAATATAAAAAGTTTTCAGGATTTCTTTGTGCGTGTGTAAGTTACTTAATCATAACTTCCAAAAACTTTAATCAATCCGGATGTTTATGGAAATAATTATAACATCCTCAGCGACAAAATTACGAAAAGAGACTGCAAAATTAAGGAATTTTACTTCAGCAATTTCTTTGGAAGGAAGAGAAAGGATTATGCACTACATCTGTAACTAACTATATGTGACTGGCCTAGTTCAGCAACGTCCTTAGCTTTTGCGGCAGCAGATACCGGTAATTTCTCCGGTAGAGTTGGTTCAGAAGAAGTCACATAAGACGTATGAGCGTGCCATGCCAAGCACCTCTTAGGGTGCGGCTCCACTGAAGCGGAGAGGAGCGGAGCTGTGGGAGCTCGGCCAATGAGACCGCATCACAGTGTTCCGAATTCGAATTTGAAGAATGTAATTGGTCAATTATGCACAGCTCCGCTCCTATCAGCGTCAGTGGAGCCGCACCCCTACAATGCTAGGTGTCTGTCGCATATAGCTCATAGTATGTAAATAAATATCTGTCTTATATCATTTATAGCTTTTAACATGTAAATAAATATCTGACTTATGTAACTTAGTTGCGAATGTATAAGAAGGTATTTACGTACAGTGTATTCATCCTTACTTGTCTTATCATGTAAACAAACCACAGACCAAGTAAAACAAACAAAACGTCAACGATGATCAAAAGACAATCACTAGTGATTAGAAATGTCGATATATAATGAAATGTCAGCGATAATTTCACTGCTTAGGTACGTAAATAGAGGATTATATCGATTTTACATCGTCTGTCAGGAAGAGAATTAATTCGTATAAGATTATATCAAAAAGTATGGTTAAATTTCGAGGATTTTTCTCTGTCGCTCCAACGAAGGCGCCACTAGTCATGAGAAAAATCACATGAAGTGCACCCGTAACGAACAACGTGAAGCGAAGTAGCGAAACGAATGACGTTTGACGTGAAGATTTTATTCAATATTCAATAGACAACTAAGCACTGCCAGTCTTTGAATAAAATAAATATTGAAATCAATTACAAAAACAGGCAAAGAGCATGTCGGGCCATGCTCAGTGTAGGGTTTCGTAGTTATTCAAAAACGGCTGGGCCGATTATGTTCGAAATAGTTTTATGCCAGCCCACTATTCATGATTTTTTTGGACCTTTGGATCCAAAGTTAGAGGGGGGGACAATTTGTTTTTTCATCTGGAGCGATTATCTCCGAAAATATTGACTTTAGAAAAAACTTTCTTAAAAGCCCCTTTTTCTATTTAAGAGACCTATTAAATGATACCCCACACTATACGATTACAGCAAATAAAAAAATCACTCCACATCACCAATTGGGGGGGAGGTACCCGAAAAAATTTTATTTTTTATTGTATCACTTTGTTGGCATGATCAATACGTATACCTGTACCAAATTTCAGATTTATAGTATTAACGGCCACTGAGCTAAGTATGCTGCGGAAAGACGGACATAGCGAAACTATAAGTATGGGTTCCGTTGTTGCCATTTTTGCAACGAAACCCTAATAAATTTCGGTAAATTACTGCAATTTATTTTAATTGCATTTTCCTCGAGTTGTACTTTAAGTATTAATATCGATATTTTGACACGCCAACATTATGGTACATAGACAATCTAGACATCGCAATGTCACATCAATGTCAGATGTTTTTAAAGTTATCCGACCGTAACAGCATTTATTGACGAAAATCTTTACAGAAATGATATTTTTCAGTGCTTTTTTGAGTGATTATAATACTTTGCGAGTTTAATTAAGTATGCAACAACATTTGACGTGATGATTAATGTGTAATTGCAGAGAAAAGTGTGATAATGTTTTCAAAAAGTGTTTGTTTACATGATAAGACAAGTAAGGATGAATGCACCTTAGTTCTTAAGCATAATATTTTAATAGATATAAGATTGATTATTCCCCAATTAAATTAACCCTCATTCCTTTACCGTTTGTATCATATTTGTCTATTATGTATTACGTGTGATTCATTGAAATAAATACTAACACACTATACGATAGGACACACAGCGCGAACACGGCGCGAGGTATCCGCGAAATTGGGCGCTCGCGGATTACGCGTGGAGGGGATAAACAATATATTACACACGCGATCCGCGAGGGCTCAATTCATTCACTCTCACTTCATCAAGCGCTAATCAAGCGCTCACTAACCAACTAACACTAAACCTACCGTTATGTTGTAACTGTAATCAAGAGTTTTTATTTAACATTTCCCTACATAGTCCCTGAGCCGAGGTAGCTGAGTCATCGAGCATCACGACAGTCTTCGTCAAGAGAACGAGATATATCCACACCCCACAGTGTCAAAATCATGAATCGTACCGTTGTCAACTCACCAAATAGTTATCCGAAGATATGAACCAGAAGAACTTCTCGAACCAGTACGTTTTCCTGGCTTTGCTGATGCTGCTGATGGTCTGAGCTTCTTTCAGGGTCTGTTTGGTCTTCCGTTCCGCACTCTTTAGAGCCTTGTCCGCTGACTCCAGGGTCTTCTGTTGCTTTTTGGCTGCGTTTCGTTTCATGTCGTAATATCTGTAAAATGATTCTTGTTTGTTTACTCTCTCTTATCTACCCTCTTCTGAGAGTTATTTTCAAATTCTTATCAATCTATGCATACCTAGAACAACATACATACCGCCTGTTGCAGAATGTATTTTGAATACTAGCAACATTTATGTTTATTATTTATTTTTTGTAGGGCAACTTAGCTCGGTTGGTCAGCGTTCGGGAAGCTACGACACATATTTTCGTCCAATTTTCCGCAGTGTTTGAAGACGAAAGTCTTTGATCAGCGTGCCAGTGATGACATACGGTACTGAAACGTGGCCGCTTACAATGGGCCTCATAAGAAGGCTCAAAGTCACCCAAAGGGCAATGGAGAGGGCTATGCTAGGAGTCTCTCTGCGTGACCGGATTAAAAATGAAACCATCCGTAGCAGAACCAAAGTAACCGAAATAGCTCTCCGAATCGCTAAACTGAAGTGGCAGTGGGCGGGGCACATTGCGCGTAGAACCGATGGCCGTTGGGGCGGGAAGGTTCTCTCGTGGCGGCCACGTACCGGAAAGTGCAGCGTGGGTAGGCCCCCCACAAGGTGGACTGATGACCTGGTGAAGGTCGCAGGAGTCCGCTGGATGCGGGTGGCACAGGACCGGTCATTGTGGCAATCTTTGGGGGAGGCCTATGTTCAGCAGTGGACGACTTTCGGCTGATATGATGACGATGACCGCGTATATTAATTAAATTTAACTCCTTGCGACGTTTTGAACACTTAACAGGGTTTGTGGAAGGATTTCTTTTCAGTATTCTTAGCCAAGTTGCCAAGCGCTAGCGCTTAATAGCGTATCGTAGTTTTCCCTCTCTGTCACTCTTTCATATTAGAGCGATAAAAACAGTTAGCTGCGATTGGCGACTAAGCGCTAGCGATTGGCAACTTGGCTAAGTATCCAGGTCAGAGGTGTAGAGATAGAACTGGCGTACATTATTGTAGGTAGTTGTACTTTTCTTATTTTGAATCTATCAAATCAATTACTTACTTTCTAGCATTAGCAAAAGCAGTCAAAGACAGGTCGATGTCGACACACATCGGCGGCACCTCGTCCTCGTACGGGTCGGACAGAGAGAGCGTGATGTGGTTCGTGTTCAGCTTGAGGTGCTTGATGCAGGAGGCGATCGGGTCGGCGTTCTCCTGCGCCGTCTTTACGAGGAGGCGGATGTCGTCCCAGGACATCTAGTAGAAAGTTGTGGTCAATATTACTCCCGTAATTAAGTATAGCGAGAACCTGAGTTTTTATTAAGTTGTAAAGTCCATTCATCCTTAGTTGTCTTATCTAGTAAACAACTTTCTAACCTAAAAGTACACGCTTTCTGTTATAAACTGCCATATTTGCCTATACCAAAATATCTGAGTCCATATTTATGCAGTCCG